>MU160848.1:21071-57828 GCA_015888305.1 Antheraea pernyi | reverse complement strand
AATATCAATCCGATGTCCACAGGTTCGAAGCTAGGCTGGTACCAAAGAATTTTGCGGAGTTTGCGTGCATTTACTAATTAAAAAAGGTAACAGTATCAATTGATGGTGAAGGAAAACCTGTACCAGAAAAATGTTCTTGCACTACCATTATATGTGGGAAAATAGAATTGCAGATTTCTCAGAGTTTCAAATCGCCAATACGTCGTGGGCTGGCGTGAGGTGGTTAGACCCATACCGTACTTCGGAAAGTGGCCTATGGCCCCGCGGTGGGTCTCTTATAAGTTAACTAGCGGGCCTGGCAGCCGTTGTCCCACCCTGATTATAAAACAATCCTTGACAAATTATATACCAAAATGTTTCTCATGAATCACTTTATGCATAACCGCATGAAGATCCGTTCAGTAGTTTTTTATCGCGAACAGACAGACAGACGCGGTAGAGGACTTCGTTTTATACTATGTAATAAATAATGATAATGATTGTATGATAATGATCATGAGAAGCCGGGGCGCGTTACTAGTATAAGAATAATATTTTAATTCGCAGGTCTTTCCTGATGAGTTCCATCTAGCCAACTTGCAGCCCTTCCTTAAATCTTGTGCTGAGTTACAGCCTGGAGTGAATATTAAGAACATCATCATAGCGCTCATCGAACGACTTGCTTCTTACAGCCAGGTAAATATATATGGGCTATTCGATGCACAATGGGATGAAATGAAAAAAAATATTTTGTGTCCTTAATTTTGTGATAAGTTTTGTATCACTCAAAAGATCCGTTCTGCTAAATTTTGTCATTTTTTTTTACTCATTCAAAAGATTGCTTTGATTATTTTGATCTTTTTTGTAATTTATTTTTTATAGAAAAAAATTCAAAAGTTTTAGAATTGTATACTTGTAGTTAGGTATTTTGTATATGGTAGCTGCGATATACTATATATCACAAATTATAAATCACTAACTGTGGCCCTGCGAGAGTTGTCCCGCCCTGATAATATAATAAATAACCTAGACAAATTATATACCTAAACCTCACGAATCACTATTAGCGAAAACCGCATGAAAATCCGTTCAGTAGTTTTTGAGTATATCGCAAACAGATAGACAGACAGACGTTACAGAGGGCTGTGTTTGATAATATAATAGTAAAAGGAATATTATAAAACAAGGATTATCACCTCTTCCTCTGGCTATTTCGCCCTTTCATTATTTTTTTTTAGAGAAACGAAGGCAACGTGAACCTAAGCGTTGTTCTAGAAGATGGTCAGCAACAAGAGGTGCAACTCTTCGAAGTGTTTTCTGATCAAGTGGCAGCCATCACGCAAGTAAATGTCATTTTTTATTCCCATTCTGGTTTTTTGTTATAGTAGCACGGCAAAATGACTGCACTGTGCCTGATGATAAGCACTGTACAATCCAAAAACAAAGGCGACCACCGAGTGACACACTATCTATCGCCGGTCGCCACTATCATGCCGGCCTGCAAAAAGCCGGATATGTACAGGCTGATACCGAAATGCGACCCGCAGAAACGAATCACTATGACGAGCTTTTTCGCCATATACATAGTGGTTGCGACCCAGTCGGGCTGTAAATCCCTACCACCCCGCTGTCGCCATTGCCTCGTTCGTTATTCAGCAGGGTGCACCACGTGCAGGAGAGGTTGGCTTGAGTGTTTCAAGTCTTAGATGTTATTCGACACCCCTTATACCCCAAAATATTTAATACATATTAAATATTTAATAGTTATGGGACCTCTCACGTATCACTGTTATTTTTCACATGGTTGCACAGTGTTACTACACTGTTATTTTTTTTATGATTTACATATTATATGATTTGCCACTATTAATCATGGTTATTTTTCATATGTTGATAATTTTGACATGTTAACAATTATTAAAAAAAAATTATGTAGTGAATAAATTTGTTTCACTGTTATTTAAAAAAAATTAAAAAAATAATTTTAAAGTCCCTTACATACATTTTTACAGATTTTAAAATATTTACCTATGTAGAATTGTTATTATAGGTAACCTTGATAAATCTTGATTAAAATCTATCGCTAATTTTGTCATATCAAAATTTGTTGATCCGTTTAGCATGGATAAACAAAAGTTAAATCTATTAAAATTTCGATATGTTCGGAATAATAGAGCCAATCTGATTAGAATAACGAGTGTACACTTCTTTGAAAGGGCGGCCTTGCGACTCCCCTGGTGTTGCTAATGTGTATAGATGTTTACTTAACATCAGGTGAGCCACCTGTTCGTTTGCCTCTTATAATATAAAAAAATGAAATAAAATAGCTCTCTCAGCTAGGAGTCGTGTTGAGTAATTTCTTGTTTTAAATATTGCACTTTTTCATTTATCACCAATTAAATAACAGTGATATATGTTATTTCACTGCTATAAAATTATATTAAAATAGCTATACAATTGTGTCATTCTATAATGTATTTGTTTCAGTCTTATTTTCTGTTCACTATGTACATCGTTAAATTTGCATTTTCTAAATTAGAGCCGTACGGATATGCCCCCCGAAGATATGTTGAGTCTGCAATTGGCTCTCCTGAAGTTGGCACAGCGCTGCCATCCTGACAAACTTAACTATGTGGATAGAGTCCTCTCCCACACCGGAATCATTTGTACAGACATCATTAATCAAGCCAGGTACTAAAACGATTTAAAATATGATGTCATTGTTTTCTCTTTAATATTAGCAAATAATTGGTAGCACCACCAGTGGTACACATGACCTAAGGATTGAGTTTAATATGTACCACGAGTGGTACACATGGCCTAAAGATCAAGTCTAACATGTACCACTGGTGGTACACATGGCCTAAGAATCAAGTCTAACGTGTACCACCAGTGGTACACATGGCCTAAGAATCAACTCTAACGTGTACCACCAGTGGAACACGTTGCCTATAAATTAAGTTTAACGTATACTACCGGTCGAACATGTGGCACGGAACGTATTAACACATGTGTATAGTACACCGTCCTTTTTTTGCCAGTTATATTATTTTTTTAATAATATTTTACTGTGTTAAATTATAGCACCCAATCCACTTAAATTTTCTAAAACCCAATTAAAATCCATTAAAACCCAATATTTAATTTTCTTTTAAGTTTCATGGGTAATTTTGGTATTTTTTGTTATGTATAATAATATTCCAGCGGAAAATCCCCCCTCGAGCACAACACGCCCGTGTTCAAAGAACTGATGAAGATTTTGAAGCTGCCAGCGGATCATTATAAGAACATACTGACTCTGATCAAGTTGCAGCACTACGCTCCGTTGATCAATCATCTCAATCACCCTGGCAGATGTATGATAGCCGTTCATCTGATCACCGATGTACTGGAAAGTGACACTTTGATATCTACCCCGGAGGATGTTGAATCTGTTCTCGGTATGCTCGATGTACTGGTGAAGGATCAACCGGACCAGCTCTCCGTGGAACCAGATGTGGAGGACTTTACGGAACAGCAGGGTTTACTGGCAAGGTAAGTCTTCATATAACAGGTTAAGACCTAAGGGTGAGTCCCTTGCAATATTCAAAGAAATTGTCACATTTAACATATAAAATAATATAAAAACAAATACTAATAAACAACAAAGATAACCTTAGTTAAAGTTTGTTTAAGACTTTCAAAGGTATAGCTACAAAGCTAGGTGCAATGACCAGTGCCGAAATCTGTGACGGGCGACACACATACACAGGTCTTTTTGTCATTTCTCTTTTAGGGGCAAATTATAAGTCCATAATTTTCTTTTACGAGCCTACTACAGAGACAAACTACTGTGTGACTCAGTAACTGTTCAAGAAAGTTAGATTAGATTTTGTATTGGGATAGCTTTGACCTATTAAAAAAAATCCATTCGTTGGACGTATCGGCTGTGCATTTATGCTGATGCCGTAAAAGACGACCGACGACTAGATACTGGGCAGTAGTCCGGTGAAACCGTAAAGGCCTTACTAGGCCAATAGCGTAGTCAATTCGAGAAGAAAAAAAGGATACTGGGCATCCTCGCTCAGACAGTTGGAGCTAAATCACACCTACGGATAATTCGTCGGAACTATATACAATTTTGTGTTTCCATATCAGCTAACATTATATTTGATTGTTCTTAATGGATTGATCGATCTAATTATAACCATGACGTCATTATTGACGACGTCATACTTCTATATGTAGGCCATTTTATTGCCGTCCCGACGGATACATTGTTTACAATATACAGTTTACAATTAGTGCTCGCATTTTTGCGTTTCGTTCGGTCAGTGAGAGCGCTGAAGGCCCACCTCCCTCCCCTCCTCACTCCCCTACCCCTCCCCCTTACCCCCCAAACACAGGCTGGCAACGCACTTGCGACTCCCCTGGTGTTGCTAGTGTCTACGGACGGCGGTGGTCACTTTACATCAGGTGACCCGCCTTTTCTTTTGCCTCCTATATTATAAAAAAAACCATACAACTAAAATTAACGTAAAATATGACGTGCATGATTTAGGAACATTCGCGAAACACTGAATGTTTATGTAAAAACCATTACAAAAATAGAGATATTAAATCATATGAGTCTCTTCCTTACGTCCTCAATGATTTTATTTACTTTATAAAAGATCTTTGTTGATATCAAAAGGTTAATCCATCATTTCAAATCTGAGTCGAAACTCTCTATCGGTCCTCAATGATTTTATTAACTTTATAAAAAAATCTTTGTTGATACCAAAAGGTTAATCCATCATTTCAAATCTGAGTCTGCGGATCAGCAGTACCTGATTTTAAACGCAGCCCGCAAGGCACTCCAGGGTGGTGGAGCCCGTCGCATACAGCACACCTTCCCACCCATACTGTTCCACTCGTATCGGCTCGCATTCCTCTACAAAGACCTTAAGGATCAGGTATTATAATCTTTTTTTATCTTATTATTATTTTTGGCAACCAATCTTCTAATAGATTATTACTGCCATTGTCGAGTAGTATTACAAATACAAATTGCCATTCTAATAAACTAACAAGATGGTGGCCGTCTTGTTAGAATTTTGCAGGGAGTTTTTGTGACATGTCAAAAAATGCAACTGTTCTAAAAAAACCTCTCATAGCATTCGTCTAGTTGTCGCTGTTTATTTACTTCGAAGCATATAAAACTGTCCATAATCGCACTATGGCTTAATAGTACATTTGATAAAAATGAGAGTTTGAAAAATCCTAAATACAGGATAAATTGCTTTGTGACAGAACAATAATCTTTAAAAGAAAGAGAGGTGCTATTTTTAGTACTTAATTATCAAAAAAATAAATCAGATTGATAATATATTATTGTGTATGTTTTCCGCGCATCGTTGAGTCACCACTGTGATTTATCAGTTACTATGTTTTTTCCCGATCTCCTAAAACAGATTGTTTTAAATTGTTGTAACGATAACGTTTTATTTATCTTGAAATTACTTGGTATCATTGCATGAATCAATATATTGATTTTAAATATCACAGCCTACCCACATATCAATTGTTGAAACTTGAACAAAATCTTTAATTATATTACACATTTGGAATAAATTGATAACTTAATAAGTGTTATGAAAATTAACTTTTTATGTAAACCTTCCATCCAGGATGAAATGTGGGAGAAAAAATGTCAAAGAATTTTCCAGTTTTGCCATCAGACAATAAGCATGTTGGTGAAAGCTGAGCTTGCAGAGTTACCATTAAGGTAAATTGATTTATCTTCTATATAATAGCTTCTATATTAAAAATCCATATATAAAAGCGCTCTACTATGGTCTGGGAATAGGGGAACTGAAATATCAAAGCCTGATAAAAGCGCTACTATAGTCTGGGAATGGGTGAACTGAAATATCAAAACCTGATAAAGGTGCTATTATGGTCTGGGAATGGGTGAACTGAACTATCAAAGCCTGATAAAGGTGCTATTATGGTCTGGGAATGGGGGAACTGAAATATCAAAGCCTGATAAAGGTGCTATTATGGTCTGGGAATGGGGGAACTGAAATATCAAAGCCTGATAAAGGGGCTATTATGGTCTGGGAATGGGGGAACTGAAATATCAAAGCCTGATAAAGGGGCTATTATGGTCTGGGAATGGGGGAACTGAAATATCAAAGCCTGATAAAGGTGCTATTATGGTCTGGGAATGGGGGAACTGAAATATCAAAGCCTGATAAAGGTGCTATTATGGTCTGGGAATGGGGGAACTGAAATATCAAAGCCTGATAAAGGTGTCTATTATGGTCTGGGAATGGGGGAACTGAAATATCAAAGCCTGATAAAGGTGCTATTATGGTCTGGGAATGGGGGAACTGAAATATCAAAGCCTGATAAAGGTGCTATTATGGTCTGGGAATGGGGGAACTGAAATATCAAAGCCTGATAAAGGGGCTACTATGATCTGCGAATAGGCAATCTAAAATATCAATGCCTCTAAAAAGCACTACTATGATTTGGGAATGGGGGAACTGAAACATTGAAGCCTGATAAAGGCTCTATTATGGTTTGGGAATGGGGGAACTATATCAAAACGTAATAAAGCTGCTACAATTCTCTTAGTTATGTACCAGAAATTTAAGACCGATAAAGGTGTTATAAGGCTCTGGGGTGGTGGATCCATAATTTCGAAACCAAATAAAGCTGCTATAATGCTCTAAGTGAGAAAAAATGTATTTTGAAACCAACTAATATTGTTACAAGGCTCTGAGTGAGAGACCTAATATTTTGAAGCCCAATAATGGCTACAAGGCTCTGAAGATGGGGGATCCGAAATCTCGAAGCCCAATACAAGGCTCTGATGATGCAGTTTTAAAAACACAAAGGTGTTAAGAGGTTCTCGGTGGAGGAGCTGAAATCTCGAATCTAAATAAAGTTCAATAAAGGTGCTATTAAATTATTTTTCAAGGCCTTTCGATATGGGGAATAGAAATCTAAGTGGTGATGTTTTTATTCCAGGTTATATCTGCAGGGGGCGTTGGCGATTAGCGAGATAGGATTTGCCAATCACGAGACCATAGCGTATGAGTATTTATCACAGGCATTCTCACTGTACGAAGACGAGATATCTGATAGTAAAGCGCAGTTGGCTGCTATAACACTCATAATAGCTACGTTCGAACAGATCAACTGCTTCGGTGAGTGATTTGTATGTACTTGTTTATATGTATTTAGGGATTTTAAAAGAACTAAAATCAATTGGTTTCTTTATTTATTAATCTTTTTTGGTCAATTAGACATGTCACCGCTTTACGTGAGTACAAATAAGCATCTACTATATACAAAGTCCTTGAAAGTGTCAATAACGTTGTAGTTTATCCTAGGGTCAACATTTGGTACCACAATTGCAAGACTCAAAACTGTTTTGGCTGATATTTGTCTTATAGTGTAAATTATTGAATAGTCTACTGATTTCAACGTAATAGTGCCAATAAGTGAGTAGTATTGGCTTAGGTAGTGGCTGGGCTTGAGTAGTGCTTGGCAAAGGTTTCAGCTGAGGGTAATCGAAGATAGTCACACTTTAAATTTTGAATATCAATTGTAACCATAGATGAAATCATGTATTTTCTATGTATATAGGTGCTGAGAACGCAGAACCTATGCGAACACAATGCGCTCTCGCCGCGAGCAAACTCCTCAAGAAACCGGATCAGAGTAGAGCGGTCGCTCTCTGTGCTCATCTCTTTTGGAAGGGAGCCAAAGACGGGAAACAGGTAAATAGATAAAAAAAATATACCTACATCGTCATAAAGTCACACAATTACACTATAGTCACACTTACACTATAATCGCATTTACATTCCAATCACACTTATACTACAATCATACACTACAATAACACTTACATTCCAATCACACTTACACTATAATCACATTTACATTCCAATCACACTTATACTACAATCATACTTACACTACAATCACACTTACACCTTATATTGTTGTAGTCGCACTCCGCTTGGAGATTTCTTACAATTTTCAGCTCTACGTCTCTAACGTCCAGAATAAATTTGTTCTAAAATGTCTCGTAGCTCCTTAATTATTATAATCATCAACTTTTAAGAAACCCACTGTAGGGTCATAGGCTTCTTCCCCAAGGAAGGTATGGGCATGATCACCTCATGCCAGCCCACGACTTATTGGCGATTTCAAAGTAAGAGCAATCCCCAGTTCTGTTTTTCCACAAACAGTAGTACTGCAAGAACATTTCTCAGGTTCAGGTTTCCTGACGACGGTTTCCTTCACCGTCAGTCGATAGTGTTGCCAATTTAAATTAAGAAAGAATTAAAAAGATCAAAATGATGCCGCCATAAAGGCAATAATCCCAGTAAAAATCTGATCTAAATTAGTTAATAGTTTAGTTAAAATAATAAAAATGAAACAACTATTATAACGATTTTTAACACAAATTTAACGAAAGCAGAAATAAAGGGGGTTATTGAAGTGATTGCAGAAAAAAAATGGATTTAGCTTATATGATTTGATGTTGCCGCTGTAGTAGATAGGTGAGACAGCCCCGTACTGGGGCATTGGGTACGTCTACATATTGTGGCGTTATAAAAATAATTCGTTCATATTCTTTACACCAGGTGAAAGTTTAGACAGTAGCAATATTTATGGAGGATACACTGTACTCGATTCTCGTTCTAAATGAATAAAAAAATTAGATGCCTAATATTTGACTTAATTATCTAGAAAAATACAAAAGTTATACACAATCCTCCACGCGTCTATAATAAAGCACAGTGTTAATGACCGTTAGGTGGAGTGAAACTGAAGTTTGAACAAACGAAAGGGCTTATTATCCGTTTTATTAACGAAGGTTATCAACACCGGGTCACCGCTCGCAGGTATTATCACCGGTCATTCAATCTAGGTTTATTTAATTTTGTATTCATACTTTTGAAATTCGTAAAGCAAACTTTAACTAAGGTTCTCTTTGTTGTCTATTAGTATTAGGGGATCCGAAATCTCGAAGCCCAATACAAAGGTCTGATGATGGGGTTTTAAAAACACAAAGATGTTAAGAGGTTCTCGGTGGAGAAGCTGAAATCTCGAATCTAAATAAAGATCAAAAAAGGTGCTATTCAATTATTTTTCTGGGGCTTTCTATATGGGGAATAGAAATCTATTAACTAAGGTTCTCTTTGTTGTCTATTAGGATATGTTTTGATATTATTATATTATGCGTTAAATGTGGTCACGAAGTGTCATATCCTAGAATACTGCGTGTCTTTAACCTTTCGCCTGGTAGATGCAAGTACTAATACTAGTTTGTAAGTTGTATATATACTAATCAAATGGATTAAAATTTGCAATTAAACATTTTTGATTTTATTTGTATGAACAGTGGCCATTGAACGAGCCGAGCAGAGCGCTGGACTGCCTGAAGAAGGCGGGTCGTGTGGCCCAGCAGTGCATGGACGGAGGGGTGCAGGCACAACTCCTCGGGGAGCTGCTCGGACGGTATGCCCTCCTGAGGGAGAGGGGCAATGCCAGCCTCACTGTCAACCTCATCGATGCTCAACTGCTTCGGTGAGTGATTTGTATGTACTAGTTTATATGTATTTAGGGATTTTAAAATAACTAAAATCAGTAGGTTTCTTTGTTTATTCATCTTTTTTGGTCAATTAGACATGTTATCTCTTTACAAATAAGCATCTATTACATACAAAGTCCATGAAAGTGTAAATAATGTTGTAGTTTGTTGTAGTTTATCCTAGTTTCAGCATTTGTTTCAGCATAGTTTGATATTTGTCTTATAGTGTCAATCATTAAATAGTCTACCCTAGAATTAACGCTTGGCAACAATGTCAACTGATTTCAACGTAATAGTGCCAATAATAATAGTAGTCTTGGCTTAGGTAGTGGCTAGGGTCGGTCCGTGCGAGTCGGACATAACCCACTCTCTCCCCCGAGAGGGTGGTGTATCCATAAGGGGGGAAAAAAAAGGTAGTGGCTAGGCTTGAGTAGTGCTTGGCAAAAATTTCAGCTGATGGTAATCGAAGATAGTCACACTTTAAATTTTGAATATCAATTGTATCCATAGATGAAATCATGTATTTTCTATGTATATAGGTGCTGAGAACGCAGAACCTATGCGAACACAATGCGCTCTCGCCGCGAGCAAACTCCTCAAGAAACCGGATCAGAGTAGAGCGGTCGCTCTCTGTGCTCATCTCTTTTGGAAGGGGGCTAAAGATGGGAAACAGGTAGAGAAAAAATATACTTATATCGTCAGAAAGTCACACAATTACATTACAGTCACACTTACACTATAATCACATTTACATTCCAATCACACTTACACTATAATCACACTTACATTCCAATCACACTTACACTATAATCACATTTACATTCCAATCACACTTATACTACAATCATACTTACACTACAATCACACTTACACCTTATATTGTTGTAGTCGCACTCAGCTTGGAGATTTCATACAATTTTCAGCTCTACGTCTCTAACGTCCAGAATAAATTTGTTCTAAAATGTCTCGTAGCTCCTTAATTATTATAATCATATCAACTTTTAAGAAACCCACTGTAGGGTCATAGGCCTCCTTCCGAAGGAAAGTATGAGCATAATCACCTCATGCCAGCCCACGACATATTGGCGATTTCAAAGTAAGAGAAATCCCCAGTTCTGTTTTCCCACAAACAGTAGTACTGCATGAACATTTCTCAGGTTCAGGTTTCCATAAAGGCAATAATCCCAGTAAAAATCTGATCTAAAGTAGTTAATAGTTTAGTTAAAATAATAAAAATTAAACAACGATTATAACGATTTTTAACACAAATTTAACGAAAGCAGAAATAAAGGGGGGTATTGAAGTGATTGCAGAAAAAAAATCGGATTTAGCTTATATGATTTGATGTTGCTGCTGTAGTAGATAGGTGAGACAGCCCCGTACTGGGACATTGGGTACGTCTACATATTGTGGCGTTATAAAAATAATTCGTTCATATTCTTTACACCAGGTGAAAGTTTAGACAGTAGCAATATTTATGGTGAATACACTGCACTCGATTCTCGTTCTAAATGAATAAAAAAATTAGATGCCTAATATTTGACTGAATTATCTAGAAAAATACAAAAGTTATACACGCGTCTATAATAAAGCACAGTGTTAATGACCGTTAGGTGGAGTGAAACTGAAGTTTGAACAAACGAAAGGGCTTATTGTCCGTTTTATTAACGAAGGTTATCAACACCGGGTCACCGCTCGCAGGTATTATCACCGGTCATTCAATCTAGGTTTATTTAATTTTGTATTCATACTTTTGAAATTCGTAAAGCAAACTTTAACTAAGGTTCTCTTTGTTGTCTATTAGTATTTGTTTTGATATTATTATTTTATGTGTTAAATGTGATCACGAAGTGCCATATCCTAGAATACTGCGTGTCTTTAACCTTTTGCCTGGTAAATGCAAGTACTAATACTAGTTTGAAAGTTGTGTATATACTAATGAAATGGATTCAAATTTGCAATTAAACATTTTTGATTTTATTTGTATGAACAGTGGCCATTGAACGAGCCGAGCAGAGCGCTGGACTGCCTGAAGAAGGCGGGTCGTGTGGCCCAGCAGTGCATGGACGGAGGGGTGCAGGCACAACTCCTCGGGGAGCTGCTCGGACGGTATGCCCTCCTGAGGGAGAGGGGCAATGCCAGCCTCACTGTCAACCTCATCGATGCCGTACGTATTCTATGATAAGTAACATAAATCTATGTACAGTGGGTTTAATTAATAACGACATCGGTTGTAACGACTTTTCGGTTATAGCATCAATTTCGTGTATAGCGACTTCGGATATAACATCAATTTCGTGTACAGCGACTTCGGATATAACATCAATTTCGTATATAGCGACTTCGGATATAACATCAATTAACGCTTGGCAACAATGTCAACTGATTTCAACGTAATAGTGCCAATAATAATAGTAGTCTTGGCTTAGGTAGTGGCTAGGGTCGGTCCGTGCGAGTCGGACATAACCCACTCTCTCCCCCGAGAGGGTGGTGTATCCATAAGGGGGGAAAAAAAAGGTAGTGGCTAGGCTTGAGTAGTGCTTGGCAAAAATTTCAGCTGATGGTAATCGAAGATAGTCACACTTTAAATTTTGAATATCAATTGTAACCATAGATGAAATCATGTATTTTCTATGTATATAGGTGCTGAGAACGCAGAACCTATGCGAACACAATGCGCTCTCGCCGCGAGCAAACTCCTCAAGAAACCGGATCAGAGTAGAGCGGTCGCTCTCTGTGCTCATCTCTTTTGGAAGGGGGCTAAAGATGGGAAACAGGTAGAGAAAAAATATACTTATATCGTCAGAAAGTCACACAATTACATTACAGTCACACTTACACTATAATCACATTTACATTCCAATCACACTTACACTATAATCACATTTACATTCCAATCACACTTATACTACAATCATACTTACACTACAATCACACTTACACCTTATATTGTTGTAGTCGCACTCAGCTTGGAGATTTCATACAATTTTCAGCTCTACGTCTCTAACGTCCAGAATAAATTTGTTCTAAAATGTCTCGTAGCTCCTTAATTATTATAATCATATCAACTTTTAAGAAACCCACTGTAGGGTCATAGGCCTCCTTCCGAAGGAAAGTATGAGCATAATCACCTCATGCCAGCCCACGACATATTGGCGATTTCAAAGTAAGAGAAATCCCCAGTTCTGTTTTCCCACAAACAGTAGTACTGCATGAACATTTCTCAGGTTCAGGTTTCCATAAAGGCAATAATCCCAGTAAAAATCTGATCTAAAGTAGTTAATAGTTTAGTTAAAATAATAAAAATTAAACAACGATTATAACGATTTTTAACACAAATTTAACGAAAGCAGAAATAAAGGGGGGTATTGAAGTGATTGCAGAAAAAAAATCGGATTTAGCTTATATGATTTGATGTTGCTGCTGTAGTAGATAGGTGAGACAGCCCCGTACTGGGACATTGGGTACGTCTACATATTGTGGCGTTATAAAAATAATTCGTTCATATTCTTTACACCAGGTGAAAGTTTAGACAGTAGCAATATTTATGGTGAATACACTGCACTCGATTCTCGTTCTAAATGAATAAAAAAATTAGATGCCTAATATTTGACTGAATTATCTAGAAAAATACAAAAGTTATACACGCGTCTATAATAAAGCACAGTGTTAATGACCGTTAGGTGGAGTGAAACTGAAGTTTGAACAAACGAAAGGGCTTATTATCCGTTTTATTAACGAAGGTTATCAACACCGGGTCACCGCTCGCAGGTATTATCACCGGTCATTCAATCTAGGTTTATTTAATTTTGTATTCATACTTTTGAAATTCGTAAAGCAAACTTTAACTAAGGTTCTCTTTGTTGTCTATTAGTATTTGTTTTGATATTATTATTTTATGTGTTAAATGTGATCACGAAGTGCCATATCCTAGAATACTGCGTGTCTTTAACCTTTTGCCTGGTAAATGCAAGTACTAATACTAGTTTGAAAGTTGTGTATATACTAATGAAATGGATTCAAATTTGCAATTAAACATTTTTGATTTTATTTGTATGAACAGTGGCCATTGAACGAGCCGAGCAGAGCGCTGGACTGCCTGAAGAAGGCGGGTCGTGTGGCCCAGCAGTGCATGGACGGAGGGGTGCAGGCACAACTCCTCGGGGAGCTGCTCGGACGGTATGCCCTCCTGAGGGAGAGGGGCAATGCCAGCCTCACTGTCAACCTCATCGATGCCGTACGTATTCTATGATAAGTAACATAAATCTATGTACAGTGGGTTTAATTAATAACGACATCGGTTGTAACGACTTTTCGGTTATAGCATCAATTTCGTGTATAGCGACTTCGGATATAACATCAATTTCGTGTATAGCGACTTCGGATATAACATCAATTTCGTGTATAGCGACTTCGGATATAACATCAATTTCGTGTATAGCGACTTCGGATATAACATCAATTTCGTGTATAGCGACTTCGGATATAACATCAATTTCGTGTATAGCGACTTCGGATATAACATCAATTTCGTGTATAGCGACTTCGGATATAACATCAATTTCGTGTATAGCGACTTCGGATATAGCATCAATTTCGAGTATAACGACTTCGGATATAACTTCAACTTCGTGTATAGCGACTTCGGATATAGCATTAATTTCTGGTATAGCTACTTCGGATATAGCATCAATTTCGTGTATAGCGACTTCGGATATAGCATTAATTTCAATTTCATACAATAAACATTGGAAGACAATGATAGATACACTATAGATAGATTACCGGTTGTACCATATTTCGACTTAGTTTTATTTTGCATGACTACCCTCATCTGTTATTTCTAATGACTACCCTCATCTGAAAATAAATTTTCTAAAGTTGTTCGCACTAGGTAGTGTAGTTTCTAGAAACTATTATCGCGCATTTAACCGCAGAACAGCAGTCAGCCTTTGATTCATAATACAAATTACTAAGATTAACACAAATCCTAACTCTAATTGAACGATCACACGAATTGGAATCAAAGGCTGACTGCTGTTCTGCGGTTAAATGCGCGATAATAGTTTCTAGTCTCGACCAGTCCGAGGAAGTGGAACAGATCACAAAGCATTTCCACAACACTTTACAGCATCTCAAGAACCGTATGGAGTGTCCGGACCCGGACGGTTTGGGATACGATGGGCTCGTACTCTCCTAGTATGTTAACCGTTGCTTTTAAGTCTATGAGATTGTATCAATACTATTACTATTGTGGATGTACATGTATAGTAATTATTTCATGTTTTTAGAAGAAAAAAAAATTCCCACGTTAACGTTAAAAAAAATTTTTTTTTTTTTTTAATATATAAAGTGTTTGAAAGCATCTATATTTTATTAGAATGATGTATAAACTAAGCCTAAATATAAAGTTTATATATAAAAAATCTCAATAAAAAAAAACATTATTAAATTTATTTTTTATTTACTTCAACATCGTCTGATTTTTTTTACATATATTAGCCGTATGTTTATTATCTTTAATGAGTTGTTCCAAAACACAAGTTTTTTTTTATTGTTAAGGTCACTGAATAAAAGTCTGTTGGACCTAACATATATTTTTTTAATTTTAATTTTTACACAAATTTTTATACATTTTTTTCTTTAATCAGTTGTTTCCAAATACACGAGTTGTATTTTTTTATTGTCATGATCATTGCATACGTGTCTTTTAAGCCTAACGTATATTTCTTTTATTTTTAAATACCATTCTAACAATATGGCTTCCTATTGTATATTCTAGAAGTTTATTTGACAGCTGAAATAACACAAAGTAACATACCACGAATAATAACATAATATGGGGTTAAACAAAATAACTTTAGGATTTAACAAAACCATAATATGGAAAATCTGTATTCCGTTAAAAACTTGGTATTAGCATTTTTGTCCACGGAGCTGCTAATGAATTAGTGATAATTATTTTACTCATGTAATCTCTTTATCTGACATTTATATCGATTATTTATGTATTTTTCTGCGATAGTAAAATACCTTTACATAGTGAATAAGTATTATTTTTAATAAATCATTATCAGTTGTAATAAATTAATGAAATTGTATATTTGAAGTGAAAACTATAGTTTATTGTAGTAAATAAATTGTTTAAATGATAATATTTGTTTTCTTTGTGTATAATTATTGCTGTAATAATTATTACATGTGACTTTCAGCACAATACCTGTTTTAAATAGTAACTGTTCTAAATAGTATATAGCGAAGTTATAGTCCTGTTTTTTTTTTCGAACTGACTACGCCATTGATCAAGCGAGGTCTCAACAGCTTCACCGGACAACTAAGGCGAGCGCTTAAGGCACACAGCCGATTTTACCTTGACAACCAGCTCAAGTGTGCGCGGCACACCTCGGCTTTGGCCGTTGCCCGATACATGCAATTCACGACCTATCTGAGCTAACCCAAGCCAAGCTAACTATTCATACATATATGAGTTGCTGAAATATGTATATATATATATATATATATGCTATATGTGCACCAAGCATACATACCTCAACAACCCTTATATATATTTCGTATCGGACAACATTCTGAACTATTTCAGTTTGATAAGGGAAAAAAATAAAACCCTTCCACCTGCATGTGTAAGCGTGCATGCGTGCACGCATGTGGAGGTGATATGTGTAATGTTGTCGCAGTGACGTAAGATTTTGTGTCACTGTATCGCGCGAGCAGCGTACTCAAGGGCTCCACGCCGAGGGAACGGACCTATGACCTAGTCCTGTTATTTATAATAACTTACAGCAAAGTGGCAGGCCTGTACTTTCATAATACTTTTACGACTGTAGGTAAATTAAATATCATATGCTTTAAAAGAAATATATTTATACAGACAAGTATTAAATATATCTTCACTATCACACAATAGTCATACTAACACTTTCCGCTTGAAAATTTCTTTCCTTTATATCTCTTTGTACCCGTTCCGTAGAAGAAAATAACTCTGACGGGATGCATCAAGATGCGCATTATATAGCCATCGATAATTTAATAAATGAGTGTGGAAACCTCTGGAAGGTAATTATGCAAACAATTCGACAAAGTTTGAGACGACGATTATTAGAACTTTGTTTCGTTGTTTATTTGTAACTAGCGAGCCCAGCAGACGTTTATCCGCGTGATAATAAAAAAATCTTGACAAATTATATACCTAAACATTCCTCATGAATCACTTTATCTACTGGTGAAAATCGCATAAAAATCCGTTCAGTAGTTTTTGAGTGTATCTCGAACAGACAGACAGACGTGGCAGTGGACTTTGTTTTATAATATGTAATAAAAATAGCATATTGCGAAATGACAATCCTGTGTTTTTAGAATAGCTTACACTGTCCACAGTAAAATGACAGGCTTGTTATGTCATAATAGATTACAGCGATGCACAAACTACTATGATATTGAATATATTATTTCACGTCAAGCGGACAATCAAAATCGGCGGCGATACAGTGACACAAAATCGTACATCACTGCGACAACATTACACATATCACCTCCACACACGTGAACGCATACACGCTTACACATGCACGTGGAAGGGTTTTATATTTTTCCCTTATCAAACTGAAATAGTTTAGAAAATTATCCGATATGAAATATATATAAGAGTTGTTGAGGTATGTATACTTGGTACACATATATGTTTCAACAAATCATATATGTATAAATAGCTAGCTTAGGTTAGCTCACATAGGTCGTGAATTGCATGTATCAGGCAACAGCCAAGCAGAGGTGTGAGCTAGTTGTCAAAATAAAATCGGTTGAGTGCCTTAAGTGCTCGCCTTAGTAGTTCGGTGAATCTGTTAAGATACCATGCTAGGTCAATAGCGTAGTCAGTAGGAAAAAAATAATGAACCAAAAAAAAATGAGGTGAATTTTGTTTATACTCTGGTCAGTGATACTTCTAGTAGACGTGAATGTGTACACATTATTTTTTTTTTGGTATGATAGGTTATTGCTGAATTATGAGCTTTTAAAAATTTACTAAGAATGAAGTCATGTATTTTTGGATGTTTATTATCTGTATCAATTAATAAGTAAAAAAAGTACTGTGCATGTTAAAATTAAGGAATAAAATATTACTAGTGTAGTATTTTAGCATGTTAGCGCATAAACTCAATTGCTTAGAAAGTGCTCATAGCTATGTGTCTGTACTCTATATGCACTAAGTTTTAAACTATTGGCGATCACGTTTTTTTTTGTGAAGAATTAGTACATTTAAAAAGCTTTAATTCAAGGTTACAAATATTTTTTTAAAAGTGTCGAATAGCGATTTGAAATTTTCACTTCCGGTTTACAATACGTAAAAAAAAATCAAATTTAAAAACTTCAACTTTTTAACTATATATGAAACAGACCTTTTTGGTATTTTTTTCTTACAAATTAATTGCACATAATAAACATTCAAAAATTCATGATTTCATTCTTAGTACATTTTTAAAATCTTTAAACTCAGCAATAACCTATCATACGCAAAAATAATAGTGTGTACACATCCACGTCTACTAGAAGTATAACTGACCAGAGTATAAACAAAATTCACGACCTCATTTTTATTTTGTTGTCCGCTTGGCTTTTTTTCGTACTGACTACGCTATTGACCCAACAAGGTCTTAACAGCTTCACCGGACTACATCTTTGTCCGCAACTTCTCAGTACCGCAATATATGATTTATAAGCGTTGCACCAGCGTCAGTAGTAGATTTCGATTTCTTGAAACCAACCTGCTGACCATCCAAAAACTTATGCACTTTAAAATAATCTAATGATTGTTTAAGCATAATATTTTCAAAAAATTTACTTAACGACAGAAATAAGTCTATATTTTCCAACTCTACTTCTGCAGCCTGGTTTTAAACAAAGGAAGCACTTTGCTTATTTTCATTAAATTAGGGAAAGTTCCTTTTGCTATACAGTAATTAGATATATTAGCCAAATGTGGTGAAATATTGACAATTAAGGACTGTATTACCATTACTGACCTTCGGTATGTAAATTAACAGTTCTTATTATTTCATCTGCACTAATTGATGTGAAATCAAATTGTGAATCTATAAAGGTGTACTCCGATTTTTTAGTAACTATACGGTATCACGGGCTGACAAAATAATATTTTTTGTGACCTCTAAAGTTGTTAATGAAACTATCTTGGAAAACAAATACTAACTCTCAACTGTTTGAAATCGACATTCAGATTATGCGAATTATAATTTATTTTGATTTTCCCATTTTTTTTAATTTAAAACATGCTAGAGTCTTCGTCTTATTACTTGATCCAAGAACTTTATTTCCTAAAAATTTAGCTTTAGCAGCAACACAAACACGTTTATTTTTATTATTTCGGATATAACCTATTATTCACGTCGGACGGAATGTTTGTTCCTTAGAATCTGTCTGACTGAATATAATTTTGTGATAGTTGGCGATTTCACGTGAAGCGGACAACGAAAAAAGGTAAGGTTCTGAAATTCGTTCATATTCAGTCTTCCGGACTTCTAGTAGGTATGAATGTGAATGCATAATTATTTTTTTTCTATCACGTTTATTTGTCAAATTATGGGCTTCTAAAGAACAGTCGCACCTGAAATTTTTTATTTTGATATATTTTAATTTTACACATATTTTGATTTGTAAAGTCAATTCATTTTTCTGTCTGCTTTAAAGCGTCTGGCAGAAGTTGTCAGCGGTTAGCGCAGTGTCTGGCGATACTGGAGCATCTAGAACTTCAAAGTGATATTTTGCAAAACATATATGAAAATCAGTCATTTAAATATAAGTAGTTCTTATTTTTAGTCACCTTTCTCATCTAGTACCTGTACATTTTCCACAGATTCGGACTCTGTGAGTGCACAAACATTCTCAATACATAAAATACTACTTAGAACAAACAGGTTTAATATATTTCAAAATAAGCTGTCTGGAAGCCCTGGGAACTTGGACTATTACTTATTTCCTGACCAAAATCTGACATTATTTTTACAGCCATGACATTAACAGTCCTTTGCAATTGATTATTATTACGAATGATTTTGCAATATGTTCTGTACTTATTTAATAATTTATTTTATAAACTTTTAGTTTTTTATTTTTTATAAATGGATTCTGTAAATAATCATTCGTATTAAACGTGACAGCAATCCTAATGCAATTCACTAAATCGATATGCTTAAAGTGTCATCGATATGCTTAAAGTGTCTATGAATTTAACTAAATAACATTAGAAGGCTGATAGAGAGAGTAAATAAAACGCAAACAGTCACATATGTATTTATTATTATAACACTAATCACATAATACCATAGATAATATACTAATGTAGAAACATAATACTTATCAGTAATACACATTTCAGGTACTTTCATATTTCTTATAATTACCACTGCGAAATCATCTACTATATGCACAGTGAGAGACAGTACGGAAACTAACTACAAACGCTCGAAAACGATACACTCACGCAAGCAGTGACGCCGCGAAAACCCCTTAGGGGGTCTCGTCGATACGCATGTTTGTGTGAGCGTGCCGGTACGAGCGTTCCCAGGTAGTGTGCATACTGTCTCTTATTTTATACTGTGCTATATGGAACATTATGTGTTGTTAGATTTCAAAATGAGCTGAATCCGATTTTAGTTGTTCTTAATATTTTGCGTTATTGTTCAATTTTTGTACATGTTAAATATGATCATAAAAAAATTGGTTCTCTGTAAAGTCGGTTTACTGACGATAATTTTACGTGATAACGACTCAGACGCATCGCCCGATGGAGTGGAAGAGAGATAGATGCGTCACAAGACGAACGCTTAGGCCGATCGCGCCTCTGTGTCGCTTGTTCCGCGCTCTCGCTTGCACGCTCGGCTCAGGCGGAACGTGACAATGAGTCACGCTTTGAGTGTGTGAAGCCGGACTATATCAATTTATAAGACATTATCACGTCAAAAAACTAAAAACGTTTTGGCCGGCATAATTTGAACTTCGTTCTCAATGTAGAAAAACAGGAAATCTTTAAAAAAATTAACATTATATGAACGATTAAAATTTGATTTAGCTCATTTTGAAATGTAAATAAATTTACATAAAAAATTGAACGTTTTACAAAATAACAAAAATCGAGATCCAAACGGACATGGGCAAGGTCAATCATAACTTAAGAATGTACAATGAACAGAGAGAGTATCAAAACGGTTACTTAGAGTTTGAGCATTCAATGTAAACTCGCATAGATTTCAATTCGATAGAGATGGAAATTAAATTATTGGAGATATGGATGATTTTTTTAAATCACTCTTGGTTCTAATTATTCCCCCTTTACAAAAGGCATAGAAATTCGAATTCAACTCCTTATAATGTTATAAAATCTTAAGACTATTTACTATAATTATGAATTCAAAATACAGTTTCAATTATCACAAGATTGACATAGGAGTAAAGTATCCTCCATTCTGCCAAATTATTTGCGTCATCATTTTATGTCGATAAAATAATACAATAAAGTATTTGGTAGTAAAAAACAATTAGCCGCCATCGTACGACTTTGTTACTATAGTTATATTTCAAATTAACTAAATAATTGCAAAGATCAACACCTCAGGACAAGCAAAGAAATTTATCATTTCCAAAAATGCGCAATAGATGGTGTTAAAAACAACTTGGCTGTTACGTTAATCAAACAATTATAAAACGTACAGTCAACAACATAGTACAGGACATTAACAACAGATGGCGGCGAAGCCAGACTTTATAGTTAAAAAAAAAAAAACAAAAAAAAAATTGAGAGCGTGTAACCGTCACACGCGATTGAAGTAAAACTTCTTTGGCGTTATAAGAGATGGGCATTAAATTAAAAATAAATACAACATATGAGAATTTAAAAAGATTGATGATGTAACACTAGTAATAAATACATTTATTATCTTCGACCACTATACATTTTAAAACAATAATTAAATCACTATCATACTTCAAATATGATATGATTGCTAATAATATTTCCTGTACTATTTAAGTTCCGAATTAACTGATAGATGGCATTACAGATAATGAATCTTTAATTTGTTACTTACTTACATTGAAACTAGATGGCAGCACGGTCGCGCGCCCATATATACATAATTAATTTTTATGTATGGTTTTTATTATTATTCAATTAAATATTTTTTTATTGATTTGTGTATAATCTATCTATGAACAAAGCAAAAATATTTAAAAACCGGATGGTACAGAAACGTGACGCCATATTGCCGTAACGGACTTCCGTTGCATTATCGTCCATTTACCTCCTAGTCGCGCCTAAAGAAGGTTTACTTTAAAATCACACATATTTATCTCAGTTCGAGAATCAAACTCTACCTCTTTATAATATTAGTATAGATTATAGATAATATAATTAGTTAATATCTTCTGCCCGTGACTTCGTACGCGTGGAATGGTTATTTTGCGCTAAGACGCAGCGGAAGTTCTGAAAAGGAAAAAATACCCCGGTTTCGCAACATTCTTCACTGCTGCTCCGCTCCTATCTACCTTAGCGTGATATATAGCCTATACCTATAACCTTCCCGGATAAATGAGCTATATAACACTGAAAGAATTTTCCAAATCGGATCAGTAGTTCCTGAGATTACCCCTTACAACGTCACAAACTCACAAACTCTACCTCTTTATAATATTATCAGTATAGATAACGGTGTTGTAACATGCATAATACCTGCACAATATATGCTACAAGATATATCCCACAGATAAAAACAAATACTGCATAAGGGGGATCATTCGATTAAAGTACGCGATCACCCAAAACTCACCAACCAGGTGATTAAATGTTATTTGGGTGTAATTATAATAGACAAATACATGATGTGGCGAACTAGTAATATTCTAACTTTGTTACTCTATTGTTCGGTAATTACTGTCCATTTCTAGTTTACCTTAGCTCAGTAATGATTAATTTTTTTTTTGCTCATTTTTATTTTTAACTCTTTGCAAATAATCTATATGTTATATGTATGCTCAATTCATATTATCAGGTTTTCGTAAACTAGCTATCAAACCGTTTACTAGTCGGAGTACGTCACAATCGGAATCAAACTTTCATTTCATGTACAAAATCTTCTGATAGTAGCAACGTGGTCCTTATGCCACTACATTCCTGTCACTTAATATAATAGGTAAAATCTACTTATTACATAATTCATCCAAATCTAATATATTGTAATCCATAATGAACTTAAAGGTTAATACTAGCAAAGGTTACATTCCTATAACATTATAATAATTTCAATTTGTATTGTATTAACCTCTTGACTGTACTATGCGCAAGACCGTATTTAAAGCTATATTCAGAGCGGGCAAAGACTATGACTTATAATATCCAGTTATCCTACCTAATATTGTAAATATGAGTTTGTTTATTTGCTTTGTGTTAAGCTTTCACACCCTTCACCACTCAACCGATCAGTATATTTTGCATAAATGTTGTCCGGTGTACGGAAACGGATACGATACCTTTTGACCGGAAAAAAGTTTTGTTCATTTGGGATAGGGTAAATCTATATTAAGACGAGCGAAACCGCGAGTAAAAGCTAGTATTTAATAAAGTACTTTTGATTTAAATCTTCTATATACATATAAGAATGCAAATGTAACGTGTCTGTACTTTTTAGATTTTAGTGAAAAAAATGTTGCGGGGTGTCTTGGAATAAATAACAAAATACATTTCAATCATTTTTAGAAATGTCTGCCCGCCTGTATGTTTGAACAAACATCACTGCTAAAGTAATGCTTTCAAGAGAAAATCATGAAGCATATCCTCGAGAAGTATTTAGTCATAGTTTCATTAAAATCGGTGCACTCTATCAAAACGTATTGTATTTCAATGACGCCGAGACTTACATACGAGAGACAAGTAGATAAGTAAATGGACTTAATACATTCAGATGATTTTATTAGTTTATTAGTCTGTTCTTTTACATTAGATTCCACGTGGACGAAGTCGCTTGCACAGCTGGTTTTGAAATAAATAAATCAGTAAATTAAAATCCATTCCAAAAACCTTACAAAAACGAGGCTCGAATAGATAAATATCAGTCCCATATATCACTGATCTTATCTACTCAACCAATATGACTAGCAGTAAATACTGAATTCATTTTGGCGACCGATAAATCCCATTTCTCAATATACGGCGGTTAAACATGTCAATCTGAAATTAATCCGTTTCGCAAACACGGCCAGTGTTGGCAACTGACATCGTTGTAACTCGAACGTCAAGTGACGACTATGCATGTGCATTGCACATTGTGCAAGCTCTTCGAACGATCGAGTAGTTTGCAAACATCAGTTAATCCGTAATCGATACTAGCTGAGTGATGTGCAAAGATGAGTCAGTAAGGATGAATATATAACGATGTATAATTTAAGTATAACTCTAGATAGTGTACACTCCGATATAAAATTGAAACGTAGAGGCAGTCATAAGGACTGCCGACCGATTTAGTAGGTGGTAGAGCCACGCTGAAGCTATTACTTGTTTCAGCATGAATGCGTCCGCTCACTCGGGGTAGTACCACCCTTTCACAGATAATCGACGTGAAGTAACAGTGCTTGCGTTTCGTTCGGTCAGTGAGAGCGACGGAGGCCCACCTTCCCCCCAAACACAGGCTGGCAACGCACTTACGACTCCCCAGGTGTTGTTAGTGTCTATAGACGATGTTGATCACTTAACATTAGGTGACCCACCTGTTCGTTTATAACATAAAAAAACTCAAATCAATGGAATTCAAACTGTGTTATCTTTTAGGTTCCACGCAGACGAAGTGAACAATATGAAAACCTATTAATAGGCGAGTAAAAGAAATTTTGTGTAATTTAAATAATTATTTTAAAGACATGAACAACATAGACATATTAAGTGTAACTACATTATTACATTTTATTTATTGATCTCTGATTTCTCAGTCACATTTACATTTTTTTTTTTAAGTTGCACGTTAAAATGACTGCGCCATGCCTGACACACTGTAAGCACAGTACAGTCCAAAAACAATTGCTGTAATGCCGGCCTATGCCATATGCACAGGCTGATCCTGAAACGCGACCCGCAGAAGCGAGTCACTATGACGGGCTTTTTCGCCGTATACATGGTGGTTGCGACCCAGTCGGACTGCAAAACCCTACCACCCCGCTTTTGCCATTGTCTCGTTCGTTATTCATCAGGATGCACCGCGTGCAGGTGAGGTTGGCTTGGGTGTCTCAAGTCTTATGATCTTATTCGACACCCCTTACACCCCCAAATGTGACCACATACTCATCACTCATAACATAGCTGGCCATTACTTTGACAATTGTTGCTTATTTAATTTTATTTTTAAACTAAAATACCTGTATGTATCTCCCTAAAACATAATATTATTTACTTTTAAAAGAGGCGTGACTAAGATATATATCCAACAAAAATTAGATGCAAAACCTTTGATTTACATACATTGTGATGCTAATAAAAATAAAAATTGAGATTGCGCATTGGAGGGGGCAGGTCGTTCCAGCATCTAGTAGCAGCGAATCTAAAACTACCTCGAAATGAGGTGGTAGCAATGTAAACTATATAGAATATGTTTATCGTAGCATGTTTAGACATTAGCCTGATCAATATCCTAATATTATAAATTTCAACGAGTGTTTGTTTGTTACGCCTTAACTGACTAACCTTGAATTTAATCATGAAATTTAATCATGTTTAATCATGGTTAATCATAAAATTTTGCATAAATATTGTTAAGGGTTCAGAAAGGGTTTCTATGTAGAAAAATGTAGAAAAACTAATTAATTAACATATAATAATTCAACCAAATGGTCGATTCTGGCATAGTAAGGCATATGCTTGATAACTGGATATTTACTTTTATACAATCACTAGCTTTTATCAGCGGCTCAGTAGGCGTTTTTTAAAATTGTATTAAAGAAATATAAAATTGTGAGGACATGTACAACTAAAGAAATTTACTTTCATAAACAATTGTAAGTACGACACGCACGCCACCTAGAGTAACATGTAATGTGTACATAGATATATAAATACTAACAGCGTTTAAAATGAGGTTTACCATCAGCAACATATTTGGGACTTTAACCCACCATATAATTACTTCAGTGCTCACTTACACTGTATAAGGCACAAATGAAATAATGACTTGAAAATATTATTATAAAGATGCCTATATAATTATATTTTTGTGACTATACAAAAAGTAATTGCTTGTCTGTTCCGCAAGATATTGTATTATGGAACTCTTAACATAATGTTTATGGCCTAAGATCTTATTAGAAAGACCAGTTCTATCTTCAAAGTTACTAATAATGAGAATATTAAATTGTAAACAATAAGTTGATAATTGTTTCTCTAATTAAAATACAGAATAAGTTGAAGTCTTGAAATCTTGCTATTACAAATATGTTGTTGAGATAACAAACAATGCAGATATAATTAGAGCTATCAGCTAGTATTAGTAGGTATCATATACCTATTAGATCCTAATACCTAATAGATCATAGATCTATATCCATACATATAATAATGTAAAACAAACATGTGGATGCGTCGATGCGCGCGGTGGATGCGTCGATGCGCGCGGTGGATGCGTCGATGCGCGCGGTGGATGCGTCGATGCGCGCGGTGGATGCGTCGATGCGCGCGGTGGATGCGTCGATGCGCGCGGTGGATGCGTCGATGCGCGCGGTGGATGCGTCGATGCGCGCGGTGGATGCGTCGATGCGCGCGGTGGATGCGTCGATGGGCGCGGAGTATGCGTCGATGGACGCGGTGGATGCGTCGATGGACTCGGTGGATACGTCGATGGATATAAAAGACGCGTTGTTAGAAGCGATGAATGCATCAAGGGACGCGTTGGTGAGCGCCACGGATAGGTTAATGACCGTAATGGATGCGTTAATGGACGTATTGATGAACGCGATGCGCGCATTGTCCTATCCGTAATCATCGCAGTGATGGGAGTTTTCCACGTCTACCTAAAATAATAAAATGAGCGGATGAAAAGAAGAAAGAAATAAATGTAAACTATATAGAATATGTTTATCGTAGCATGTTTAGACATTAGCCTGATCAATATCCTAATATTATAAATTTCAACGAGTGTTTATTTGTTACGCCTTAACTGACTAACCTGATTGGTTAATCATAAAATTTTGCATAAATATTGTTAAGGGTTCAGAAAGGGTTTCTATGTAGAAAAATGTAGAAAAACGAATTAATTAACATATAATAATTCAACCAAATGGTCGATTCTGGCATAGTAAGGCATATGCTTGATAACTGGATATTTACTTTTATACAATCACTAGCTTTTATCAGCGGCTCAGTACGCGTTTTTTTAAATTGTATTAAAGAAATATAAAATTGTGAGGACATGTACAACTAAAGAAATTTACTTTCATAAACAATTGTAAGTACGACGCGCACGCCACCTACAGTAACATGTAATGTGTACATAGATATATAAATACTAACAGCGTTTAAAATGAGGTTTACCATCAGCAACATATTTGGGACTTTAACCCACCATATAACTACTTCAGTGCTCACTTACACTGTATAAGGCACAAATGAAATAATGACTTGAAAATATTATTATAAAGATGCCTATATAATTATATTTTTGTGACTATACAAAAAGTAATTGCTTGTCTGTTCCGCAAGATATTGTATTATGGAACTCTTAACATAATGTTTATGGCCTAAGATCTTATTAGAAAGACCAGTTCTATCTTCAAAGTTACTAATAATGAGAATATTAAATTGTAAACAATAAGTTGATAATTGTTTCTCTAATTAAAATACAGAATAAGTTGAAGTCTTGAAATCTTGCTATTACAAATATGTTGTTGAGATAACAAACAATGCAGATATAATTAGAGCTATCAGCTAGTATTAGTAGGTATCATATACCTATTAGATCCTAATACCTAATAGATCATAGATCTATATCCATACATATAATAATGTAAAACAAACATGTATGTACTTTTTCGATTATCATTATAAAAAAATGTTGCAGGTGTCTAAGTAATAAAATACATTTGAATCATTTTTCGAACTGTCTGTCTGTTTGTATAAACATGCATCACTTCTAAAGTGCTAGAAACGAAATAAAACCTTGCCAAGAAATTCATGAAGCATATTCTAGGGAGTACATTCGTCTTTAATTAATTAAAATCGATCCATTCTATCAAAAGTTATTGTAATTTGAATAAGTACGAAATAAAAGTGATAAGTAAAGGGGCCTAATACATTCTGCTGACTTTATTAATTGCTGTTTTTTTACATAAGCTCCGGAGCAGACCAATTTGCAGATAGAGCTATAATATATGTCTGATTGATAAGCTCAAACAAATGTTGGCAGAATAAAGTTTATTTTTTATGGAAGATGCTTTTTAAACTATTGATATTACTTCTCAGTAAATGAGCTACATTTAATTGTTTTTAAATTTTATACTAAAATTTAGTTTAAAGTTCAAGTGGATATCAGTGGTACTATATAAATAAAACATACAATATGTTAACAGAATAAAATAATATTTTTGCTTCATACATATTGTTAAAAAAGTTGTAATAAATAAGAAGACTTAATACATCCATCATAGTCACATTAAATTAAAGTTTTAAATCAAGTTCGGACATTGTATCCGAAGATTGCAGGTTCGTGTCCTGTCACCATAATTATTGGGTTCAGGTTCGATTTCTATGTCGCTTACACTGTTTTTTCCAAGAATTACATAGAATGTTTCTTAAATTTTAATTATACAAATCAAAGAGGTTTTTTACAGTAAGAGTATAAACATTAGTAAATTAATATTCAATAATTAAACTTTAAAATATTTCAATATAGTAATAGGTCCTAAAAAAATCCAGGTGTACATATTTCTTATGCTTCTCCCACACTCACATGTATCACCATGAAGCTTTGTCTACTGTCTTATTAAACAATAAATTAAGTAAAGTTTGAAATCTATATGGGAATATAAATATTTCTAAATTAATATTTGATAGTCACAGAAAAAAAAAGTTGTGGTACCAAATATATTTGGGTTTATATATTTCTTATGCTTCTTTCACACTTATATGTATCACCAAAAAGTTTTATCTACTGTCTCAGTAAATGCAGATGTGGGGAAGACACTATTGTCATATTTTAGAATTATCTGGCTGTTTGATGATGGACGCAGCTTAACAAAACCACTAGTTTGTAAACACTTCAAACAACTGTAGTGGACAGTAATTTTGAGTTATTTGAATGATGCAAGTAGGGCAATATTTAATTTCCGGACCTAGGGAAGATGGGTTGGGGGACCCATCTTCCTAGTGCAAAGGTCCGACAGACGGAGGAGTTGGCCGGTGTGTACCCAGCTGTCTCCTAACAGGACGAGGCCCGGCGGCAGCGATATCGCTGCTGGGCCAACCGCTGGGGCGGCACGATGAAGTCTATGGAGATCTCGTACCGCCCCAACTTAGGGGTAGACGTACACCGTGGGGTTTAAGTCCGTTCGAGACGGACATAACCCACCCTCTCCCCCGAGAGGGTGGTGTATCCATAAGGGATTTCCCCACGTAAAAAAAGGGCAATATTTAATCAGTCTTTATAGAAACACCTTTTATCACTATAAATAGCCAAAGCTTTATTAGGCAGGTGTGGAAGTATAGAAAACAGGTGCGAAACTTTTGTAAAATAAAAAACCAATTATGGATTAACTGTGAACAGTAAAAGAGGCATAAAAATCATAACTATAATACTTCATTAAACTATATAATACCTACTATTTTCATTCACTGTCTAATTTTACACTAACACCAGTGACTGTGTTCAAGAAAATTTTAAAAACCATAGCTGGTGTATCAGAAATGTCTCAATTTTAATTTACCTGATTATAACGTACCTATATCAGAAACCGATAAGAACAATGTAAACTGTAATCCGGTTAAAAATAAGATCATCCAACAAGAAGAACATTGAATAATAATATTTCTAGCGAAGAAGAAGCGTAAAACTTTTTGAATTATATTTTAAAACTTTCATGTGTTACCAACTTTCTAGAAATATTTACAACAGTAGAATCTTCACAATAGATCAAAATTCCCCCTAAAATAAAATAATTTTGGAACTGAAATTCACAGATATTTATAAGATTTAGTTATTACAAAAGAGCCATTATAAATATTTTTATTTATTTTTAATTACCCACATATGCAATTTTTGCAATATTTTCTTCATTATAATCATAAAAAACCTCTCCCATCTGCTTATTGTAGTAATATCAATAAGATATAGTAATTTACATTTTACATTCTTTATTTATAGCTGTGTCATATTTAACATTTAATATTTATTTCCTTTTGATTCTGACTATTTAAAATCTTCCATAGAAAATGAACGCTCAACATTTGCGTTCGAAATTGGAACTCTAATACCAAATAATTATAATAACAAATTAGTCCTAACAAGAAGTTATTATTTATTAGTGTGCAATAATCTCACACCTGACTGCTGAGTATTTGAATGTTGTAGAAATTATAAGCAAAACATTTTTTTTAGGTGCAGTTAATCTCAGATGGCGCTAGCATAATTGGTTATTGTTAACGAGTTGTCAACGTTAGACGTTTTTAGCGTACTTGCCCTTCGGCTTCCGAATTAAAACAAAAAGTTCCAAATGGCAGACGCTAAAGTAAAAAAAAAATTAAAACTGCGCCATCGGCAGTGACACTTATACCTATACGCCGTACATTTATATTCTTAATTTTTTATCTATGATCGCAATAATACATTTATCTACATGACAATTTGATACGTTATATAGTTTTGTTTAAAAATTATTGTAAATGTTTTTTATACATAATTATAGTTAATTTATAAATCGTGTAATTTTGTTTTATATACATATGAGAAATGTAACTAGAACTTATTATATTTTTTTTAGTCAAATTATACGTTATATAGTATAAATTTGTTTATATGCATCCGAGGCGAAAGTAGGTAGAACGACCCTTTTTTTATAACAATTTTTTATAACAGTTTAGTTTGTCCCGTGCACATTCCTTAACATTCTATATATGTAATAAAGTGGGAACGGATGGTAAATGTACGCGGTGACCATGCCCCAGGCGTGGGCCTACAGTTCAACACTAAATGGTTTGACATTATTTTTTGAACCAGTTCCAGGCGGAATTCTAACTGTATTACTTTGTCGTCCATCGACTTACTGACTAAAACAGGACTGTTCAATATAGAAACGTTTAACAATCGCTTGAACATTTTAATATGCCACTGCGAACACCGTTGCCTTTCTATTGAATATGGCTGTAGCAGTTGATTCATCTTAACCGCTCCACCACCCAAAGACTTATTATAATCCACGACGGGCTTGTCATACAAGGATTTTCCATCTTTTGCAACGAAGGGTACTGAATCCGACCCGTGACATGTAGATATAGCATAGACGGTCGTCCTGTCTTCATACGCCATCACTACCACATCGCCGGAGTGCCGGGCGACATATGTGCCTTTTGGAATCGGTACCAGTTTGGTCAAATCCGGAACATATCTCCCAGTTTCTAGGAAAGTGACAACACAATCGGTTATATTGCGTTTGAGAAATCTGGCAAGTAGTGGTGAATTGTAGGAGCTGTCCAAAAACAACTTGTATCCTTTATTGAGCAGGGGTTTCATGAGTTGTACAACAACATCCGTATTTTTAGGCAACGCACTTCTTGAGGCTGCTCGGTCTTTCCCCGTATAAATTATGAATGACCAAAGATAGCCCGTGGCTGATTCACAAAGCTCATACCTTTTAATACCTTCTTTAATCGATTTCGATTTTATACGTTGCTTAAAAGATGGACGGCCTTTCCATAAAGTCAAGGACTCATCATTGATAAATCTTGGCCCGGAGTATAGGCCTCTTTAAACTTTTCGTTTAGATGGTCTAATAAAGGACCAAGTACGAATAATTTAAATGAATTCGGATTACGCTTCAAAATGTCGACAAAGTGAAGGGCTTTATTTAAGAGCCAATAGCGTTTCCTTCTGAATAGATTTCGAAAAATATTTGATTTCAAAAGAGGAAGACTAGAAAAACATAAATTTATTTTTGGCATTTTAATGATTCCTAGCATCATCCAAAATGCAAAGCGGACCATGATTTCATATATGTTGGTATCTTTCCAGTCACGGTCAGATATGAATGCAGCATGTCGATTAGTTTCCCTCACGATATGCTGTAGGATTTTGTCATCCCAGTACTGTCTAAAAGCTTCATATCCACATGATGTCGGTTGACGTGAACCTGGGGCATTACTCGGTTGGAAAACTTCTTGTTCACCTTCAAAGGAAGACATGGGTGACCATTGAAAATTTAAAGCAGAGTCATCCCCACCAAAGAGTACATCCGCTATGGGGATTTTCTCACTTAGGTGCTCCTCCTCATTGTCACCATTTTTCACGCTGTCCTTCGGTCGTTTGTTTGTCTGTTTCACAGTCCTTACTTTACAATGATCATTTGACTCCCATAGCTTCTCTTTCAATTCTGTCGGAATGTCTTCATCGGTTAAATATAATTCGATCACTCCTTCACCCTGTCCATATTCGTCATGACCACTCACTTCATTTGTATCAGTGCTAACTTCTTGTCTTCCGTTTTCGGAATAACATGATTTACTACTATTTAACCAATTACAGCTCGAATATTTCCTTTTGACGCCCGAACTCGCCTGTTCTTGCGCGTTGTCATTTAAACAACAATAGGTCATATTTTAGTATTTTATAAGACTTTGTTAGACATATAGGGATTTCAGTTTGAATTCTTTTACTTGTAAAATCCCCCCCTTCATTATTTGACACGCACTTGACAGTACATGAGAACCAACGACTGTGCGCCACCTAGCGGGATCAATAATGGGGATCAATTCAATGGGGAGGTCCATTGAAGTTAAAACAGGCAAAAACTAAAAATGTGAGGTATCCTTAGGAAATATACATATGTTATTCGTTTTAATTACTGTTGATCAAATTAGCAAAATATTAATTAATAAAAAAATAATTAAAAGTAAAAAGTACTGCTAATCTCCACAGAATTCTCGATCGGCATAAGGTTCCCCACAACTCCAGGAATTCTCTACAAATTGGCAACCTTGCTTTTACTTATATTGGGTCCTATCTTAAAAACCGTTTTGTTTACTGGATACAGATTTGCATATTTCCGTTAGTCGTATGCTTTATACTCCACAAAAGAATATGCGAGTCTATGCGATCCTGGTGACCACCACGAACAAAAGCCTTTATAATAATAAATGTTTTTCTATAATAGTTTTCGATTTGTACAAAAACGAGCAATGAAATAAAAAATGTGTAAATATTTTTTTTTTATTTCAAACCTGTGGTAATGTATACATACATCTTTGACGAGTTTTTGGCGGGATCTTTTTTTGTCATGTAGTAGAATTTAATATTTTATTCATAATCTTGTGTTATTAGGCTCTACATTTTATAATATTGGTGGTGTTTTACGTAATATTGGTACGTAATACATATGGTTATTGTGCACAATTGATAATACAAACATACATTATTTAAAATATACCAACTTACACGAAAACTGTAACGTAATTGTAACCCGAAGGGTTCTAAACCGTATTATTTATTATTTGTAAAACTAGTTGCAGACTACAATATATATTTTTGTCCATATAATGATCATAAACACCACGAATAGTTAGAAATGGATTTATTGTTTCTCAAAATAGTCTTTCTCAGCTTTAATTATGGGAAGAGTAAAGAAAACCGTCTCATATGGGGGACATATTGAAAAAAATGACCAGCTGTATAAAGCACTAATAGTTCCAAAATAGCGCAAGCATAGACAAAGGTTATGGATAACCCGAAAAAAATCTTTATATATAACGTAAAATATTCGCTGTAGTAGAAAGTGGAGTGTGATAGAATTTTTAGAAATTTTAAATACCACGTTTAGTGATTTTCGAGTGTTTACTTTTGTAGGGGTTTTTTTTTTTCCTCGAACTGACTACGCTATTGACCCTGCAGGGTCTTTAAAGCTTCACCGGACTACTAAGGCGAGCGCTTAAGGCACTCAGCCGATTTGGTTTTTAGGTAACATACACAAGGGCGCATGCGCACCTCGGCTTGGGATGTTACCTGGAAAAAGTCGCGTCTGACCTAGCTAACTATTCTAAGCTATTCATACATATATACATTTGTGAACCATACAGTCGAAATTGCATGATTCACAAATGAATACGTGTATATCGGAATGAAACGAACTAAACCTATTCGATTCAGTTCGTTGAGGGAAAAAAACAAAACCCTCCCACCATGTGTATGTATGTGCACGTGTGTGAGAGAGATGATCTCATATGTGTGTTCAAGTGATGTAGATGAGTCACTGTATCGCGAAAATAATATCACGAGGGCTCCGCGCGGGGACGACCTAGGCTCGAAATATTACTGAGAACCGCGATGTGTGCGGGAACTAAAAAGGATCGATTACAAAATACGTATCTGTTCTTGCGCGTTGTCATTTAAAGTCAATCTACAAAAATAATCAATACTAATTATTATTACACGAGAAAGAAATCAATCTCTTCAGATGGAGTTAAGTCATAAATAGCAATGATATTATAACTAAAAATCTGTAGATACGTTGTTATCTACATGAAATTATGACAAAACAAGTGGCACGATAACGCACAAATACATAAAGTAATATTGTAAAGTCCTACTGTCTTAGATAAAATGTGGAAGTAAGAGTACTTATTCACAATATGGGTGGCGAAAAAGAAATAGTTATATGTTGCTTAGATACGGGCGGATTGGGCAGCCGTCAAAGCTAGCTAAAAAAAAAGCTACCTAGCCAAGTTTTAACAAGGAGCTCTTGAAGCGCTTATGACGTATCTACAGCTTTTTAGTTATAATATCATTGATTATTACATGTAAAAATTAAAAAATAATACCGTGTAATTACAAAAAAAATAAATATTTGGTTTAAAAAAGTTTCTTAATAAATGCACCGCGCTCGCCCGAGGCAAGTCCGCGTTATACTTTTTCATAAGTCTAACCTAATGTAACCAAAGCGAGACAAAAGAACAAGATGGCGAACATTCAACAACCACGGTGCATTTCATATGAGACCTTTTTAAAGCCAGGGTTCAATACGTATTTAACTTTTTTGTAATAACACCAATAAAGTTTAAGTATTTTTAATATTATAGTGACAAATGGAAAGGTTTCAAACTCTAAAAGTTTATTAATAAATTCAAAAGTTGCATGGTAATATTATAAATCGATCAGTATATTACAGGCACAGTTTACCCCTCGTCTGGCTAGTTAGCGTTTTGAAGATGATACTATGGCATCAATCATATATTAATTTCAATTAACCACCTTTCAAGTACATTAAAAAAAAAACAAATGCAGCTGTAATATGTTTACACGGTTGATATGAAACCTTTTTGGTGCTCTGGAAAATATTACAATATTGACAATCACAAAAATACAAATAATTTAATTAATATGTATGTATACATTAGGATGGTGACTTATTATTTTACATACTAAAATCTTAAACGTACGTTACACGTTACATACGTAACATACATACAACGTAACATTCAGACACAGTGCAGTCATTTTGCCGTGCTACAATGAAAAAAAAATTATAAAGAGGTAAAGTTTGTGAATTTGTGACGTTGTAGGGGTAATCTCAGTAACAACTGGTCCGATTTGAAAAATTATTTCAGTATTATATATCTCATTTATCGAGTAAGGTTATAGGCTCTATATCAGGGCTAAGACCAATAGGAGCTGAGCACCAATGTAGAATGTTTCAAAATCGGGATATTTTCCCTCTTGAGAGATTGATCTGCTGCATGTTAGCGTTAACCCAAAGTAACTATTCTACACGGTCGAAGTCGCGGGCAGAGGCTAGTATTTTATAAAGATATTGTTAAAATCGACCACAACATGAGATGTGTCAAATAATTTTACATAAATCATGGCATCTAAGACCTATCTCAGCGTGCTCAAACGGATAGAGTTAAATTATATTAACGTACCTATACCACAATATATAAAGATACCAAAATAGACAAGGGCCCTGATGGCCACCAATACAAGATCATAAATCTAGATATTATATTATAAATCACTACATAATAAATAATGTTCAATCTATACCAATATTATAAAAAGGAAAGGTTTGTAACTTTGTGACTTTGTAGGGGGGCGCCGCGTTCAAACTTGGCTAACTTATTTTTGACGGTTGCGCCGTCAATCCGCCCGTATCTCAGCAAGATATATCTATTTATTTTTCACCCCCGATATTGAGAATATGCCATCTTACTATCACATTTTGTCTAAAACAGTGTTGCGTTACAATATTACTTTACGTATGTGTGCGTTATTTTCAGTACATTGTAATCTATTCTATACATATAATAAAACTGAAGTGTCTGTATGTAATATCAAAATAAATTTTTTTCACTGATTGGGTATGAAAGTATACAGGCTTCTGATAACAAAAATGCAATTTTTAAAATTTTTGTCGGTCTGTCTGTTTGTTCCGGGTAATCTTCAAAACGGCTGAACCGATTTTGACGGGTATTTCACTGGCAGATAGAAAAAATTACAGCGCGTTACTTAGACTACTTTAAATTAGACTATCTGTTAACCGCGGCTTCGCCCAGTGCTATCTTCAAAACGATTCGATCAATCTTCAGATAACTTTCACTGAAAGAGAGCTGATCTTATAAAAAGTAACTTTAGTTTATACTAGCTGTTAACCCTGGCTCGCCCGCAGTACTATCTTCAAAACGATTCGATCGATCTTCACATAACTTTCACTGGCAGATAGCTGATCTTATAAAAAGTAATTCGAGCAATTTTAGTTTATACTAGATGTTAACCGTGGTTTCGCTCACAATGCTATCTCCAAAACAGTTAGACCAGTTTTTACGAGACTTTCACTGGCAGATAGCTGACTTAATAAAAAGTAATTTAGGCAATTTTAGTTTATACTAGCTGTTAACCGTGGTTTCGCCCACAATGCTATCACCAAAACGGTTACATCGATTTTCAC
>MU160848.1:0-20738 GCA_015888305.1 Antheraea pernyi | reverse complement strand
TGGTTTCAGCATGAATGGGTCGGCTCGCCCGGGGTAGTACCACCCTCTCATAGAAAACCAACGTGAAGTAACAGTGCTTGCATTGTTGCGTTTCGTTCGGTCAGTGAGAGCGCCGGAGACCCATCTCCCCTCCCCTCTCCTCTCCTTTTCCCTCCCCTAACCCTTCCCTCCGAAAGATGGCAACGCACTTACGACTCCTCTGGGGTTGTTAGTGTGCATGGATGGTGGTGATCACTTAACAGCAGGCGACCCACCTGTTCGTTTGCCACCTATGACATAAAAAAAAAACCTGTTATAACTGATTCAACTTTAGCCTTTTACTCGTTTTATCAAAGTAAAATATACTCAGTATAGTATTTTTACCATGGATTATTATGAAATATTTAGCGACTTCTGGCGGATTTTTTTATCATGTATTTTTCAAAATCTAGCAAATTTTTAATTGACGTCTGGAGACTTTTGTTTCTTAAACGGACACACTGCATGAAACACATCTATTATTCTCAGTATATGGTATCTAATCTATGTCTATTATTCTCTCTCTGTGGTCGCGAATCAACGTTGCGCTATCTGTATTGTATGGTATGGTGCAATTTGTTCCTTATCTATGGTGCAAGTGTTTATTTTGAAAATATAGAAGAAATGGTAAAGTTATTACTTATTTAGGTTTATAGTTATTATTTACTTTTATTCAATTATTATACCAGAGTCGCTAGATTGAAAAAAAAGTCGTTAAATATACCCAAAATCTGTTAGATCTAGCGACAAAGTCGCTAAAACGGCAACAGTACCTAGCGGAGCTAATGTGACTACAGAATAATAATACTTCTGGCGGAAGACGTGCTCTCTTTCCTATTGCCAGATAACAAGTGCAAAGTGGTAGCTAACCAGATGGGATTAGGAAATGCTCTACCACTATCCTATGGCTTTATCACGTTATTTTCTTTCACCAAAGCTCCAGCATATTCACATAACTGTTATCTCTTCATTATACATACTAAAATAGAATATAGAAGTCAATAAAACAATACCTTATTGATTTAATATTATATATTTATTATACATATACAACAATTATGACTAATTAAATACCGACTGACTTTCTAATAACAATCAATAATCAAAATAGTTTATAGTATAAAAATATTAGGCGTAGTGAAACTCTTTACTCTGTACTCTTTGGTGAAAGTGATTTTCATGCTGTTAAAAATAATCACAAAAAAAATCAGTTAATATGCTAACATAAAATTAAAACGCTCGTGAAACTGTATCTTAGGATGTGAAATTACACGCTGTAAAAATTATAAACAAACTATAAAAGAATTTTTGTTAAAAAAAAATTATGCCCCTATACATACACAAATAATTCTATTGTATGATTTTTATTATTATTCAATTTCATATTTCCAAACATTTTTGATTGACTTTTTTTTAATAGGTTTTTACCTATGACATTGCCGTTCTGCAGTACTGACCATTTCAAATCAAAATAATTTTTGTTTGGCTAATAATTCTAATTTCAAATTAATTTTATTTTAAAAACATGGAATTCTTTTTCCAAATGTAGTCATTTGTTTATTGATTAGTGTTTCATTTTCATTGCATTTCAATCAGTTTTGTCATCATGGATACATTAAAAATTCGAGTAATTATGGAATATAAGTACCGTCGTGGCAGCAACGCGGCACAAGCGGCACGCAACATCAACGACGTTTACGGAGCTAACACTACAAACCAACGCACCACCTGTTATTGGTTTGCTCGCTTCCGTTCTGGGAATTTCGACCTGAAAAATAAACCTCGCGGTCGTCCGAAGACTTTGGTCGACAATGACGAATTAAAGACGATTGTGGAAGCTGATGATACACAATCTACGGCTGAATTAGCAGCAGCTTTCGACGTTAGCGTCAAAACAATATTGGTCCATTTGCGTCAAATTGGCAAGGTAAAAAAGCTTGACAAATGGGTGCCCCACGAACTCAATGATCGCCAGCGTGAAGAACTGAACACAATGATGGAGAAGCTGGCACATCTCCAACCAGCATTGGTCAATCGCTCGTCTCCGCTGCTCCTGTACGACCTCATACTGCACAGCAAACGATCTCCAAGTTGCAAGAAATGGGGTTGAAGTTCTCCGTCATCCGTCATACTCACCAGACCTGGGGCTTCAGACTACTACTTTTTCCAGAATTTGGATAACTCCTAGGCGGGAAAAAAATTAAATACTCGAGAGGCAGTACAAAATGCCTTTGAAGAATTTGTTGCCTCCCGTCCAGCTGATTTATTTAAGGGCATCAATAAACTGCCAATGCGTTGGCAAAGATGCATTGATTGCACGGGTGATTACTTCGACTAATATAAATAAAAAATACATGAAAAAAATTCGTTTAAATTTTTTCATACCAAACGGCAATTTCATAGGTAAAGACCTAATATAAACAATTTACTGACAATATCAAAAATATTTAAACACCGGATGGTACAGAAACGTGACGCCATATGGCCGTGATGGACTTCCGTTGTATTGTCGTCCAGTTACCTACCTAGCCGCGCCTAAAGAAGTTTTACTTCAAAATTAAACATGTTATATGAACGATTAAAATTGAATTTAGCTCATTTTGAAATGTGACGACACATGTAATATATAAGAGTTTATTACTGATAACCCTTTTCAATAACATTAACACAAGAAATATCAAATAGATAATCTTTAAAACTTCATTGTATAAATTGCTGAAGTTAAACTTCTTATGGCACGATAGGGAAAAAATTCGTTACGCGTTAAATGTAAGAATTAGGTATGTTTATGTGTGTTTGGGTACATGTATGGGTCTGCCTGAGCCTAGTAGTATACCACGATGAGTAAACGTATATAATAGCTTTTAGTTGGTAGAGCCACGCTGAAGCTACTACGTAAGGGACTACGTATACATATACTTACTCTAACCATAAATATAAACATGTTATATGAACGATTAAAATTGAATCTAACTCAAATGTAACGACACATGAAATTTATGAATTAATTACTGATAACCCCTTTCTATAACATTTTCAACGCAAGAAATACCAAATAGATCATCTTTAAAACTTAATTGTATAAATTGCTGAAGTTAAAATTCTTATGGCACAATAGGGAAAAAATTCGTTACGCGTTAAATGTAAGAATTAGGTATGTTTATGTGTGTTTCATATGGGTCTGCCTGAGCCTAGTAGTATACCACGATGAGTAAACGTATATAATAGTTTTTAGTTGGTAGAGCCACGCTGAATTTTTTTTTCCTTGAACTGACTACGCTATTGACCCTGCAGGGTCTTTACAGCTTCACCGGACTACTAAGGCGAGCGCTTAAGGCACTCAGCCGATTTGGTTTTTAGGTAACATACACAAGGGCGCATTGTGTTTGGGTACATGTATGGGTCTGCCTGAGCCTAGTAGTATACCACGATGAGTAAACGTATATAATAGCTTTTAGTTGGTAGAGCCACGCTGAAGCTACTACGTAAGGGACTACGTATACATATACTTACTCTAACCATAAATATTGTTGCAATTAAAAATAAACGAAATATTACATTTGAATTTGGAATCTGTCATTTTTATATGATTATTCATTGAGTTTTCTCATTTTGGCACGAATACATTGTACAATATTTTGCGATATTAAAATGGAGTGGGGTGATAAAGAGAACCGAATTGCTGCGATTGCATTACACAAACTATAATATGGGGCCAAATGCAAAATTAAAACTCTCCATACGCTTGGTATTAGTAAAATGTTTCTGTACTGTTATGTGGGCTATTGATAGGTACAATGAGACCTCCTCTGTCTGTGACAGCAAAAGATCTAGCCGTCCACGTAGTGTTCGTACGAAAAAGGTGGTCAAAACAGTAAGAGAAAAAATTCGAAGAAATCCTGTCCGTAAGCAAAAGATTTTATCTCTGGAGACGAAGATAGCACCTAGAAATGACCGTATTTATGCTCAAAGCTCTGAATTAAGCTTTCAAATTAGCGACAGAGTGCAACGTAGGTACTATCCGACTTCAGCTATGGTTTGGTGGGGTATTAGCTACTAAGGAGTGACTGAGCCATACTTTTGTGAGAAAGGTATCAAAACATTGGCACAAGTGTATCAATACCATTCTTGAGAAGGTATTGAAGCCCCTTAATAACACCATGTTCAATAACCAAAAAATAGTCCTTCCAGCAAGACTCGGCACCACGTCATAAAGCTCGGTCTACGCAGTTTTGGTTGAAAACGAACGTTTCGGACTTCATCAGAGCTCAAGACTGGCCGTCGTCTAGTCCTGATCTTAATCCGTTGGAGTATGATTTATGGTCAGTTTTAGAGAGTACGGCTTGCTCTAAACGCCATGATAATTTGGAGTCCCTAAAACAAGCCGTACGATTGGCAGTGGAGTATTTTCCCATGGAAAAAGTGCGTGCCTCTATTGATAACTGGCCTCCACGTTTAAAGGACTGTATTGCAGCCAATGGAGACCACTTCGAATAAGCTTTTTATATTTATGTATTAAACTAACACACTGTTAAAGAAATAAATGTTATTTGCAATAGAAAATATTTCTTTGATTCAGTATTTATGGCAAAACTAGGTAATGGCAAAGACGTTTGAATTTTTCTGCTTGTACACACTGTTGTTACACAATAAATTATACTCTGGAGTCGTCAGTTTTAACTATAACGGTGGCTTAACTATTTTGTAGCGTTCTCTTATTGTACTTGACGTAAATAAGTTAACTAACCCCAACAGGCCACGAGCTTTAGAAAACAACTTATCAGTATTTAAAATAATTGAAAATAGTTTATTACAAAGTAATGTACACAATACTTTTAGCAAATTGACAATAATTTCTATATCGTCGAAATATATGATATACGAAATATAAGTAATCGTATCAGTTTTAATAACAATTCCTACAAAATATCTCTCTCCACGTATATCAATCTTAAATCTAACATCATATAAACATAGCTAAGAATAATGTACTACGAAATTAAATTATCTATACTTATAATATTATAAAGAGGTAAAGTTTGTGAGTTTGTGACGTTGTAGAGGGTAATCTCAGGAACTACTGGTCCGATTTGGATTTTATCGGGGATATCCATTTATCGGCGAAGGTTATAGGCTATTATATATATAATGATATATCATCACGCTAAGATCCATAGGAGTGGAGCAGCAATGAAGAATGTTGCAAAATCGGGGCATTTTTTCCTTTTCAGAGCTTCCGCTACGTCTTAGCCCAAAATATCCATTGCACGACGACGAAAGTCGTACGAAGTCGCGGGCAGAAGCTATTAACTAATTATATTATCTATACTAATATCATAAAAGAGGTAAAGTTTGTGAGGTTGTAGGGGGTAATATCTGGGGAGTTCGAGAAAAAATAGTCGAACGAAAGCGTTTCTTACGAACACTGCCTTAACGATGAGAGATATATATATATGATTGAGTTCTATAAAAAATTTGTAGCTTGATAATGCCTATTATCGTCCAACGAAGTGGGCACGGGTCAGCTAGTAATATTATAAATAGGTAAAGTTTGTGTGTTTGTAACGTTGTAGGGGGTAACCTCAGGAACTACAGAACCGATTTGAAAAATTCTTTCAGTGTTATATACCTCTTTTATCGAGGAAGATTATAGGCCATATATCATCACCCACACCCGCCCACAATAAGCCCGTGAATCTATAGATCAATCCATTGAGCAGTTTTCTGGACCGAATTCAAAATAAAAATAAAAAAATTAAGCAGCAACATTTTTATTCTTACACATTGTGGTATCTTCATAAAAACGGAAAAATCCATTTTTATCCCACTTTTATCATAATTCCGCATTTCAGTATACAAATATTGAATAAAAACCATTTTACATAGTGACCGAATTCCATTCAGTAATGAATTTCCAATGGCACAGCTTTAATATACCACTTCTGTGATATTTTTCAAACATGGATATGGAACAGAGTGGTATATCACACTGTTTACACTTCCATACTGTAAATGTATAATATTATTTCCCTACAACCATATACCGCTTACATTAGTGTTGGCTCTTCATAACACGACTGATACTTTTTGTCTTTGGACCATCTTCCTTGATTACATTTCTGGTAATAAGGTGTGTTACGTTGGAGCGATCTGTCAACACATTTGACCTGGGACCTAGCTTTATCTAGGTTTAGGAACATAGGTTAAATGCCTCTTCACTATTCTGTCAATTAAATTCATACGAAACGCCAACAAATGCTGAAGGTCATTTACATGGTCGGTAACATTTGTCGGTTTACATGTTAGGACACGGCTGTTCAGTACAGAAATATTAAGCAACCTCTTTAAAAGTCTTATATACCATAGCTGGCGCTTCTTCCTCTTGAAAAACAAACTTGGCTCCAACGTTTCATCAATCCCAAAATCGTCTTTCATAGCTTTATTACAATCACGAGTACAGAAGTCTTGTAAGTTGAAGATTTCGTAGATTTGGTTGCGACAAGAGTCATATCAGTTTTATGGCACGTAGATACGGTATATACAGTCTTTTTATTTTTATATGCCATTACCATAATGTCATCGGAGTGTTGAGCTATACAGGTGGCATCCGGGATTGTTGCTAACTTAATCGAATCCGGAATGTAATTCTGAGTTTTCTGCACCATAGCAACACAATCCGTACCGTTACGTTTTAGATATCTAGCGATTAAGAGGATGTTGTAGAAATTTTCCATAAATAATCTGTATCCCTTATTGAGGAGAGACGACATGAGCCTTATAGCAATGTCCGTATCTGTAGATTTATCTACGATACTAGACGGCGTCGGTTTATAGTCGTTGACGACGTAATCAAATAACTACAGGTAATCTGTATATGCTTCGAAAAGCTCAAAGGTTTTGACATAGACCTGGGTACCCTTCATTCTGATATCACTGGCATGTTTCATACCTTTCCATAAAATGGGCGATTTAAGAAATTTCATATCTCTGCTTGGTATGTAGGCTTCTTTAAATTTTTTATTTAAATGGTCCGCCAAAGGCTTAACATACGATAATTTCGATAGATACCTATTAGTTTTTGTATTATTAGCGAAGAAGACCGCTGGACTTAAAAGCAAGTAACGTCGTCTGGTGAACAATCTTCTAAACATATCTGTTGTCAACATAGGATTTTTATTATAGCATAAGCCTATTGTAGGCATCTTGATGACACTGAGCGTTATCCAAAAGGCAAAAAGGACCAGAACTTCGTGTTTATTGGTATCATACCAATAAGAAGAACGCAGCAATCCGAGCGGATATATCTCTAGGGTATGCCGATTAGTCTCTTTCACTATATGTTCTAGTATTTTGTCATCCCAAAACTGCCTAAATGCATCATAACAACACGAAGTTGATTGACGTGGACCTGGTTGCCCACGCGGATGAAAGATTTCCTGTTTGCATTGAGATAAATTCATAGGTGACCATTTAAAATTTACAGCATCTTCTATCTATCTATCGCTATCTAGGGCTATCTTCGGCAAACATTTTATGCACTATAGGGTGGGGACCAAGTGAGGACTTTGCACACAATTTTCTCTTTTTACTGACGTGTTTCACAATTCTTGACGCACGTGAACTTTCACGTTCGCATAATTCTTTCAGATGCTGCAGAACATCGTCATCAGTTACATATACTTCTTGAACTCGTTGAATCTTTTGCCCCTGCAAGTCACTTTTCGATAAAGGATGTGAACTTTTTAACTTACATATCAACTCTTTCGGATTATGCGGAGTATCGTTAGCCCTTACAAATGCTTTAACTTGTTTTCTTTTCTCTTGTTTTCTCTTTTGCCGCTGCACATTATTATTACTCGCAGGATGTGAACTTTCTAACTTACATATCGAGTCTTTCGGATTATGCGAATTATCGTTATCCCTTACAAATGCTTTAACTCGTTTTCTTTTCTCTTGTTTTCTCTTTTGCCGCTGCACATTATTATTACTCGCAGGATGTGAACTCTCTAACTTGCATATCGACTCTTTAAAATTATGTGGATTATCTTTATCGCTTACATATACTTTAACCCGTTCACTCTTCTGCCACTGCACATCAAGATTCATTGCTGAATGTGAACTTCCCAACTCACATATCGATTCTCTGAGATTCTGCGTATTATTGTTTTTGCTTGAACATACTTCTTTATCTCGTTCACTCTTTTGACACTGCACATCATGATTCCTTGCTGAATGTGAATTTTCCAACTCACATATTGATTCTTTCAGATTCTGCTCATTATCGTTATTGTTTAAGCATACTTCTTTAACTCGTTCAATCTTTTGCCACTGCACATCATTATTTCTCGCAGGATGTGAACTTTCCAACTCGCATATTGACTCTTGATTATGCGGATTATCTTTATCGATTACATATACTTTAACTCCTTCTCTTTTTTTCCGCTGCACATTATTATTTTTCGCAGGATGAGAACTTTTCAACTTGCATATGGACTTTTTCCGATTATGCCTCTTAACGTTATCGATTACATATACTTTAACTCCTTCTCTTTTTAGCCGCTGCATATCATTATTCCTTGCTGGATGTAAACTTTCCAACTCGCATTTCGACTCTTTCAGATTCTGCGGATTATTGTTATTGCTCAAACATACTTCTTTGACTTGTTCCCTGTTTTGCCACTGCACATCACGATTCCTTGCTGAATGTGAACTTTCCAAATCACAAATCGATTCTTTGTAATTCTGCGGATTATCGATTTTACTTAAACATACTTCTTTAACTCGTTCACACTTTTGCCACAGCACATCACGATTCCTTGTTGAATGTGAACTTTCCAATTCATCTCTCAGATTCTGGGGATGATCGTTTTTACTTAAACATATTTCTTTAACCCGTTCACTCTTTTGCCACTGCACATCACGATTCCTTGCTGAATGTGAACTTTCCAATTCACAAATCGATTCTCTGAGATTCTGCGGATTATCGTTTTTGCTTAAATATACTTCTTTGTCCCATTCACTCTGTGGCCACTGAACATCACGATTTCTTGCTGAATGTGAACTTTCCAACTCACATATTGATTCTCTCAAATTCTGCGGATTATCGTTTTTACTTAAACATACGTCTTTAACTCGTTCACTCTTTTGCCACTGCACATCATGATGCCTTGCTGAATGTGAACTTTCCAACTCATATATTGATTCTTTCAGATTCTGCAGATTATCGTTTTTGCTTAAACATACTTCTTTGTCCCATTCACTCTGTGGCCACTGAACATCACGATTTCTTGCTGAATGTGAACTTTCCAACTCACATATTGATTCTCTAAAATTCTGCGGATTATCGTTTTTACTTAAACATACGTCTTTAATTCGTTCACTCTTTTGCCACTGCATATCATGGTTCCTTGCTGAATGTGAACTTTCCAACTCATATATTGATTCTCTCAGATTCTGCGGATTATCGTTTTTCCTTAAACATACTTCTTTAAATTGTTCAATCTTTTGCCAATGCACATCATGATTTTTTGCATTTGTATCTTTACGATCCCGAAGACGACATCCTTTGACGCGGGATTGGCCTAGGCTGTGATATATTGCTTTAATTCGTTCTTTTATTTGTTCCTCGTCTAGAGCACGAAATAATATTAATCTGTGGAAAAAATATTACAAATAAAATTTTAACAAAACCTAAAACAGACTTCTACTTTTTAAAAAAATGCACCAGAATATCTATGACTATAGTTAGATAGGTGGTTCTCTAGACTTAGTTTATCGTAAATCTCTTAATATCTGAACCACTATATACATGCTATTCGATTTCGGGATGTTCCTTGAAGTATCCTCGAAATCCAGGTCCAATTGAAATAACCAGTTTAAAACAAAAGCAATTTTCCAAAACGGTTTATAAATGACGAAGTTCCGGTAGTCCAGGATCCACGGTCCATTTTTGCACTTGATTACTATCAACCTAATTTTCCGTGAATAGCTTCGTTTCGATGAGACGCCCAACAATTTTGAAACGCCTCATTGAAACGAAGCTTTTCACGGAAAATTAGCTTGATAGTAATCAAGTGCAAAAATGGACCGTGGATCCTGGACTACGAGGTAAACATTGAAAAAGATTCTTCAGTTTGCAGTTAACAACAATGTAAAAAAAAATACTTACGCTATTTACATGGGAAATTTTAAAGTTCGATGAAGGACATCTTCAAATTGAAATTAAGAGCGGTCCTTTGAACAGCATTTTTGTTTGGATATATCTTATGATAATTTGGGGTTAGAATAAAAAAAATATATACATTGACTATTTTTGGCATACCCTAGTATTTATACATACATAAATTGTGTTTGTTTGTATGCATAGAGAACAGACTAGAAGATTGGATAGGCTGTACACTATCTCCTTTTCAGTTTGCCGCTTTAATGGGCAAGACATCCAACAACCAAATAACGATTTGTTAGGCGTTGCCATTTTTTATACATTATACTGTACGTACTATGACAACACGCAGTGCTATATAAAACGAAAATCAAATCTAATTTAATTAAATACAAATTTACCACATAACAAATCCTAACTAGAAACTAAGCTGAAGAAAAAATAAAGAAAGTATAATTAATTAGTACCTGTTATCTGACTTTTTTGCTGAATGTGCTTGTATGGGTTGCATCACACTGAGTGGATCGTTTTGATCATTGCTGTAAATATTTGCAAGCTATATGATATCAGCTAATATTGGATAATTTTAGAAAAACCAGAAGAAATAGAGAAAGTATAATTAATTAGTACCTGTTATCAGACTCTTTTGCTGAATGTGCATGTATGGGTTGCATCACACTGAGTGGACCGTTTTGATCATTGCTGTAAATATTTGCAAGCTATATGATATCAGCTAATATTGGATAATTTTAGAAAAACCAGAAGAAATAGAGAAAGTATAATTAATTAGTACCTGTTATCAGACTCTTTTGCTGAATGTGCTTGTATGGGTTGCATCACACTGAGTGGATCGTTTTGATCATTGCTGTAAATATTTGCAAGCTATATGATATCAGCTAATATTGGATAATCTTAGAAAAACCAGAAGATATAGAGAAAGTATAATTAATTAGTACCTGTTATCAGACTCTTTTGCTGAATGTGCATGTATGGGTTGCATCACACTGAGTGGATTATTTTGATCATTGCTGTAAATATTTGCAAGCTATGTGATATCAGCTAATATTGGATAATTTCAGAAAACCAGAGGAAATAGAGAAAGTACAATTGATTAGTACCTGTTATCAGACTCTTTTGCTGAATGTGCATGTATGGGTTGCATCACACTGACTGGACCGTTTTGATCATTGCTGTAAATATTTACAAGCTATATGATATCAGCTAATATTGGATAATTTTAGAAAAACTAAATGAAATAGAGAAAGTACAATGAATTTGTACCTGTTATCAGACTCTTTTGCTGAATGTGGATGTATGGGTTGCATTACACTGAGTGGATTATTTTGATCATAGCTGCAAATATTTGCAAGCTATGTGATATCAGTTAATATTGGATAATTTTAGAAAACCAGAGGAAATAGAGAAAGTACAATTGATTAATACCTGTTATCAGACTCTTCTGCTGAATGTATGGGTTGCATCACACTGAGTGGATTCCTGGGTGACAATGGACTATAATTAAAAATATTTTTCTCATTTAATCACTACATAGTATAAAACAAAGTCCTCTACTACGTCTGTCTGTCACGCAATAAACTCAAAAACTACCATAGGATGTGGTTTTCACCGGTAGATAGAGGAAGTTTTAGGTATTTAATTTATTTTATTTAATTTTTCTATTTTTTTTATTTAAGGCGGTCGACGTCCGCCGGTCCCACCACTGTGACACAAATTTACCACATAACAAATTCTGACAAAGGTCAATTGATCAAAATCTAAAATAACTTTATTCAATTTAGGCACTGAAAGGTCTAGAATGTCAAAACGTACCACACGGTACGGGTTCTAACAAACAAATCATGGAGAAGATCGGACAGCCATGAAAATGGATGTGTATATATTTGAACACAGATAATATTTATTTTTCTATAACTTAACTATTTATTGAGGTAAATATATAAATTGTTTAAGAAACCATTGACGCAACTAATTTATTTATTTGATACTTACAGTGCTGTGGAGTCTCCTTGCACAACCATTGGGCTATAATTGTTCTTCTCCATCTATAGGAATAAAACATACATTTGAAACTTTGACATAAATGAGAAAAAATAAAGTGAAAGGGTAAAAGTATTAAAGAGACTTTATGATAGAAATAATTGTAAAGAAATCTAGTATTTTCTATTAGTCTACTTTTTTTTTAAACTGACTTCATTATTCACCTTTAACTTACAATTTTTAGAAGCACTCCAAAAGACTGAAGAAATTTTGTAAATGAAGTATTGCTTTTAATTACACTCATCAAAAAAGTCTAAGCAACATGTACTAATTTAAATTTTAGGATGGTTCTTCACATTATAAGGTTGTAATAATATCTTTAGGGTTCTATGATGTAAAAATAACAGCTGTTGTCTTTATAAGTTCTTTTAATGATAGAAATGAACAATATTAGAATATACTGTAGAAACCAAGATACATAAGAAACTAAACTTTTTTCTTAGAAAATGACATTTCTAAAGAAAATGTATTTATTGTGAAAGAATAGAACAATTTAATACAAAGTATGGTCTCTGCTATTCAGAACTTGTCGGCAACGATTATTCATTGAATTAATGAGACTGTTTATGTCATCTTGCGGTATTCGCTCCCAATGGAATTGTAGCAAATCCTTCAGCTGTAGGGTTGTTGTCGCTCCGTCCAAGTCATTCAAAACACGTCTCTGGAGCATGTACATAGAACGTACAACGTAGAACTACGTAGAACGTAGCAATTAAAACGCACTTAAATTCAAACAAATTCGCAGTCATTTGAATTTTATGAAAAAACAAAACATAATCAAATTTTTTTTTACAACCAGCCAGTATGTCATCAGTAACAAAAAAGTTTACTTACCTACGCACTTTGTTTGAGTAAATACTTAGAAATTAATTAATATAAATGGTAAAATTTGTAATATCACGCATGTTGCTTAGACTTTTTTGATGTGTGTATTTTGTTTATTTTTCTGTGTACCAAAAACATTTTTAAGATAATAAGCACTGTACATGAAGTTGGGTGTCTGTTAGTCCATAGGTACAATCAGAATGTAAATGTACGGCTGTATTTATTCGATTTTTGTGAAAAAATTTTTTGCAGGAATTTATACTAATATTATAAAGAGGTAAAGTTTGTGACTTTGTTGGGGGAGTTTGTGACGTTGTAGAGGGTAATATCTGGATCTACTAAACCAATTTAGAAAATTCATTTACCAATAGAAAGCCACGATGAGTGTCATAGGCTTGAACTTTGACTTTTTTGTGGAAGTCAGATTTGCAAAGTGTCTGAGAAAAAATGGTCAAACGAAAATGTTACTTACGAACGCTGCCTTAACAATAAGAGTTATACGATAGACTTCTTTAGTCTTCCTTTCTTAAAAATTGGTATTTTCTATCAAAAGTTATTGTAATGTGAATGACAGCTCGAGTTAAGTATGAGAGAAAAGTAGATAAGTAAATGGACTTCATATGATCAAATTATTTTGTTAATCACTGGTTTTTTACATAGGGTTCCATGCGGATACAGTTCGGGAATGGATAGTTTATAATAAATTCTTAAAAATCGTGAACTGATATTTGTTGGAGCTTTACCTAATTACCATTGGTTTATGATTACATACTGCAGTTGTAACATTTGGTTTCGGTGTATATATATTTTCGCACACAATTTCGACAATGTCAAGTGAATAGAGCCATAAACAATGGAGATTGCGCCAGACAATAAAACAATTATTTTTATATCCAGACGAGACTACAATACAATCAATACAAACAGACAACACAAAAAAAGCACATGTAAACTAAACATACAACATATTGTTAGAATACTGACATACACAAGAGCAATACTAAAATCTAAAGTTTAATTTTGTTAGTATTAATAAATTTCGACAAGCATTCTAGAATTAAATAATTATCCGTAACAAGAGTTAAGAGACACATAAGTTAGTAGGACGGGAAATAGAAGGAGGTAGAACATCATAGAGCGATACTCTAAATCTTACTTCACAACATGTCAAGTATGAAAACTGGAATTGGGGTTTAGGTATGGATTAGGGTAGGACTCAAAGTCAGAAAGGAATTCGGGGTGTAAGAGTGAGATTTGCGAGTTGGAATATGGGAACAATGACTGGAAAAGGAAGAGAAGTCGCTGAAGTTTTGCAAAGAAGATGTATATATGTGGCTTGTTGGCAAGAGGCGAAATGAAAAGGCACAAAAGGAAGGAAATAAGAGAATAATGTATGTAGAATGTAGAAGAAATGCAAAAAGAGCCGTTGCTATTTCAAGAGCTAAAGTAAAAGATGAATTGTACCAATAACTAGGGAGCTCACAAACACAAAAATATTTGTATCTATTAGCAAAAGTAAGAGAAAATATTACACATGTTAAATGTATAAAAGACGATGGAGGAAAAGTTTTGATGAATGATGAGGACATAAACTGTCTTTGGAAGAAATATATTGAAAGACTGAAGAATGAAGAAAATGACAGGACCAGAGTTAGAGACCGTACCGTCAAATTTAGGCATTGCACAAGAAATAAGTGAGGATGAAGTAAGAAAAGCTGTAAATGGTATAAAAAACGGAAAAGCCATTGGGTCAGATGGCATACCGGTTGAAGTATGGAAACTTTTAAAAGTAGATGGATAGATATGGCTGACTTTATTTTTTAATAAGATGTTACTAGAGGAAGATATCCCACATGAATGGCGCGATAGCGTAATAGTACCTTTAAGAATGAGGGTGATGTGCAAGACTATAACAATTAACGAGGAATAAAGTTGATGTCACACAGTATGAAGGTTTGGGAAAGTGGTAGCGATACAAATAAAAGATAAGACTGAAGTGACTCAGAATCAATTTGGGTTTATGCCTGGATGTGCGACAACAGATGCCATTTTCGCACTTCGGGAACTATGTGAAAAATACAGACACGTAGATAAGAATTTGCATGTGGTGTTTGTTGATCTGGATAAGGCATATAATCGAGTACCCCGAGATGTTCTGTGGTGGGCACTGAAAAAGAAAAGAGTGTCTGGAAAGTACCTACAACTTATTTGTTGTATGTACAGTCAAGCCAAAAAACACATTAGGTCTTAAGCTGGAGTTACTGATAATTTCAATGTGGCTGTAGGTTTGCACCAGGGTTCAGCTTTAAGACCTTATTTATTCCTTATTTTTATGGATGTGTTAACATCAGACATACAGGGGGAAACATTCTGGTGTATGCTATTTGCTGATGATATTGTTCTTGTCAGTGAAGATGCTACCAAGGTCCAGAGTAGGCTAATATAATGACAAGAAAAACTGGAGAATGTTGGTTTGAAAATCAGTAGACTAAAAACTGAACATTTGTTTTGTGACTTCGGTGGTCCATCCAGCTTTTCTACTAGCTTTAAATGGTATATCCTTACCAACCTGCTCTGATTTCCGGCATCTCGGTTCTCTGATCCAAAACAATGGTTGCATAAACAAGGATGTGAGGAATAGGATTAATGCAGGGTGGATGAAATGGCGAAAGGTGTCTGGTGTAATGTGTGATCCACAAACGATCTTGAAACTCTAAGGGAAGGCGTATAAAACTATTATAAGACCAGTCATGTTGTTCGCATCGGAGTGCTTGACGACGAGAGAGACGGGTGAGAGATAGTTACATGTGGCAGAGATGCGAACGTTAAGGTGGATGTGTGGTGTAACTAGAATGGATAAGATTAGTAATGAATATATCAGAGTAAATTTGAAAATAGCACCTGTAACAGAGAAGTTACGGAGTAATAGTTTAGCATGGTATGGGCATGTCATGAGGACAGATGAAGACCATGTAAGTAGAAAAGCTTTGAGTATGACGGTAGATGGATATAGGAGTAGAGGAAAACAGAAAAAGGTATGGATGCATTGTGTGAAAAATGATATGTTTGTAAAAGGTGTGATAGGCGAGTGTGGAAAAAGAAAACATCTTGTGCCGACCCTACTTAGGTGGGATAAAGGTAAGAAGATGATGATGATGTAAATACTATATTTACCATATCATTGGAGTCCCAAATGTGTATTTTTGATTGCAAATTACAGTAGTTGTGGTCTTGAAGCACGAAATAGCTGGTAGTATCTGATACCTCCTAAAAATATATAAATTAGAATATATTGATCCAAAAAATCGTTCTAGGATAATGAACGACGAACGGTATTGAAATATACCTTTATAAGTTAGCTTACATTATTCTCGTCACTTTATAACTTCTCAATGGGTACATACGTTTGTATATTACTCTAACAAAAACACACATAAGTATAACTTGCAGAAATAAATAAATGATATAAAGAAATAAATCAATCCAATTATTTAACTCACCATGATTGTTTTCCAATTAGAAATTTATATTGTTATGTTTACACATATTATACAAAACAATTCTTCAATTTGATATTTGTTTGCAATACTAACCTATATAAAAAACTAGGCAGTGTTGCCGTTTAAGAAATAAAAAAGTCTCCAGATGATCAAAAAATCCGCCAGAAGTCACTAATTATTCATGTAATTCCATGGCAAAAAATATGGTGAAAGTACTATAGTGCGTATATTTCGCTGTGATAAAACGAGCAAAAGGCTTTACTTAAATGGTTTTAATCACATTATAACTCTTCCTGCGGTTTCCATTCTCGTCTATACCTCTATTTATTTACTAGCTGTGCCCGCGACTTCGTCTGTGTGGGAGCTTATGTAAAAAACAGTGATTAATAAAGTTATCTTAATGTATGTATGTATGAATGTTTTAATGAAACAAACACTAAGTTACTCCCGAGCATATGCTTTACGATTTTCTTGACTTACTGAAGGTTTATTGTAAACCCAGTACTTAAGCAGTGATGCGTGTTCATACAAACAGACAGATATACATTTCCAGAAATGATTGAAATGTATTCTATTACTTATTCCCAGACACCTGCATCAAATCTTTTAATGAAAATCGAAAAAGTATATACACTTTAGATTCACATTCTTATTATATGTATAGATTTTACTTTTGAGCATAAGCTTTCTTTTTTAAAGAGATTTCCATTTCTACGAATAGATTTTGATATCAATGAAGACATTTGAACAAAAAAACTAAGAAAGACAGGTTTTACGAAAACGTAATATTAACTGAGTTTTTCTTTCTCTTGTCGATGGTAGTGAATGAATGAAAATGAAAGACAAAACGATTAAAACAATCAACAATGAACGGATTTAAAAAATCCTACCACTTACTTTTTTTTTCGAACTGACTACGCTATTGACCAAGCAAGGTCTTAACAGCTTCACGTTTCTTCATGAATTCAGCTTTTTCTTTAATTATAAGTGATAATGTACTTTCGTGTATTCCAAACTGAGGCGTAACGTCTTTCCTTTTAATGCACAATTCACTGCTTTTATCGCCTTTAATTTATCAGCGTATGTTAGTGTTGTTTAATTTTCGATTTGAACTAATTTTACTTAGCTAACTTTTATCACACAGCACAGTTTCCTGGACAGTGATCAACAACTAATCCTCCAAGTAAGCCGATGTCCTAACCACCGCAAATACAGTTTTTACGAATTTCAAAGAAAGAATAGATGATTGTATACTTATTGTTTGTGTTAATAATTTAACTTGTAAATACATGCAATTAATAAATTTCGAGAAACTTTGTGTTTTGTACATTCGTTCGAAATTGCTCATTGACAGACAGTTTATGTTATAGAGCTCATCGAAACATTTATTTAAGTAACCGAGGGCCAATCCTGCAATTATTAGTTTGAGTTATCGAGGGTGCGTATTTTAAATAATAGAGTTTTTAGGCTCTGAGGGCAGGGAACCGATTATTTTTTTAAGTTATAGAGGTTTTTATCTTATCAAGGTTTGACTTATCGAGGTTCTACTGTACTAACACAGGTTAAATGCTCAATTACAACTAAGTATTAGACAGTGTGCAATATACATATACATCAACATTTGCTTTCTCGCTCTGGCTCACTAATTACAGGCGACTATGCTTAGAACACGGGAGTGGGGATGCTACAAAGCATGGCACAAAGAGGAGAGACCGATAATATAAAATAGTATGTATAGTTCTGTCTCATTCTTTGCCGGCTTCATCCTACACATTTTTGTATGTCTCTTTCCTGTCCTTTTTTCGGTTGCATCCGGTTTGAAATCACAACGATTCTAAAGAAGTTTCACTTAATGTGTATATTTCTGTCTTATTCTTTGCCGGCTTCATCCTACTTATTTTTATATTTGTGTCTCTTACCTGTCGTTTTTTTCCAGTTTGAAATCACGATTCTAAGTTTCACTTCAAAAACAATTTGTTTATAACAATGCCCTATATTTTTGTAAAAAAAAACAACGAAAAGTGTGCTATAGCCTTTATAATGCTTGTACGTTTAGTGTAAAGGGAAAGTTTATGTTTATAACATTTTTGCAGTTAGCCTTTAAAAGAAAAGTGTTATTACAGAGTACGTTAGTTTAAAAAATCATATTTCGAAATTTTCAAGTATACAATGAGAAAAATATACGTGGCGATTATTTTCGGTCTGAAAACACGAAAAAAAAATTAGACTGTAAATCTCACACGAAATGGCCCATATACTTTATGGGTTTTAGTGGTTATTCACAATCTCACCTGACATTATATTGTTAGCAGACTGTATCAGAATTATCCGTACTATTGACCTGACACGCCATTGGTCGAACTTATAGGCCGATCTCGATGCCGATGGTCGAATTTATCGGCTGATCGTACATTAGTGGAATACTATAAAAAGGGAGTCGGTCGAGTCATTGAGGGGGGATAGTGAGCTGTTAAGACCTTGCTAGTTCAATAGCGTAGTCAGTAAACAATTTGTTTATAACAATGCCCTATATTTTTTGTAAAAAAAAACAACGGAAAGTGTGCTATAGTCTTTATAATGCTTGTATGCTTAGTGTAAAGGGAAAGTTTATGTTTGCAACATTTTTACAGTTAGCCTTTAAAAGAAAAGTGTTATTACAGAGAACGTTAGTTTAAAAAATCATATTTCGAAATTTTCAAGTATCACAATGAGAAAAAAATACGTGGCGATTATTTTCGGTCTGAAAAAACGAAAAAAAAATTAGACTAAATCTCACATGAAATGGCCCATATACTTTATGGGTTTTAGCGGTTATTCACAATCTCACCTGATATTATATTGTTAGCAGACGGCTGTATCAAAATTATCCGTACTATTGACCTGACACGCCATTGGTCGAACTTATAGCCCGATCTCGACACCATTGGTCGAAATAATCGGCTGTAATTAGTGGAATACTATAAAAGGGAGTCGGTCGAGTCATTGAGGGGGGGTAGTGAGCTGTTAAGACCTTGCTAGGTCGTGAAAATAGTGTGATTCTTGCTCGATAGTCTCTCTGGAAGGTTATATTGCGTGATTGTTGATGTATTGCATGAGTTCTTTCCAATTTACATTGTTATTTGTATTTCTCTGGGTTTTTATGATTTATTGTGTTACTTGAGTTATTTAAATGTTGATGGGAGTTTTCGTGTTGAGATACGTAATTGTGTTATTATTTTTTTAATATAAATCCATAACGATTATCTAAAAACATAATTATGTGGTATTAGATGGCAAGACGCTAAATCTAGAAGCAAAAAAGCGTAGTCGCTGTGTCACACCTATAGGTGCCTGGCGAAAGATTTTTCTACTTGAAAGTGGCAGCTAGCCAGATGGGATTAGGTAATGCCCTACCACCATCCTATGGCTTTATCACGTTGTTTTATGTCACCAAAGCTCCAGCATATTCCCAACTGTTATCTCTTCATAATTATACATACTAAAATAAAATATAGGAGACAATAAAACAATACTTTATTGATTCAATATTGTATATACAATAAAAATTATGACTAATTAAATACCGACCGACTTTCTAATAACAATCAATAATCAAAATAGATTACTAGTATAAAAGCAGTAGGCGTAGTGAGTACACATTGGTGAAAGTGATTATCTGGCTGTTCAAAAATAATTTTTAAAAAAATCAGTTAATATACTAACATACAATTAAAACACTCGTAAAACTGTATATTAGGACGTGAAATTACACGCTGTAAAAATATATACATTACAAAATGAGCTAAATACAATTTTAGCCATCCGTAATATCTCACGTTATCTTTAAGGTCTTCAAATTTGGTACATGTAAAATTGTGAAGTATGAAAATAAAAAAACTAATAAATCTTATGAACGGCTACATTTGAAGTTGGTTCTTGGTGTATAAAAACTGTAAAACTTAAAAAAATGATTGCCTGTAACCATCATACGAGCTTGAGTAAATTTTTTTTAAATATTTTTGATAATGTCAAAAAATAATTTATGGACAAACTATAAAATAATTTAATATAAAGTAAAATTTATGCGCCCATACATACATAAATAATTGTATTGTATGATTTTTATTATTATTCAATTAATTTTTATTTTCTAAACATTTTTTATTGTTTTTTTATAAACTATTTACTGACAATAT
>MNPI01020420.1:0-74024 GCA_015888305.1 Antheraea pernyi | reverse complement strand
ACCAATACATATATAAAAAAATTCAAATATTAAAATGTACAATACACTTATTTCAAACGGTATATACTACTGGTAACGCTGAGTAAGTTTTTTTTCAAAGTCTAGCGTATTTACTAAAAATTGAAACGTCGCGAATGTCTTTATCTTTAAGTCGATTGTTCAAGTTTGCCGTCATAAGGAAAAGGGGCGCATCTAACTAAAACAAAAATGGGCGAAAAGTGGCAAAATCTGTAGCAACAGTGGTTTCCATCTGTAGGTGCCACCGCTCTAAATAAAGCCGTAAATTGGGGGTTGAGCGTAATATCGTGAAAAGTTTAATACTAAACGAAAGTAAAAGCACTATTATAGGAATCTAAAATCGGCATTCATTTTGTCCTTAAGGTGTCTGGATGTTATACATATAATAGAATACGTATTTTTAATATATTGTGTATAATTGTAATTTGTGTTCCGCGGAACTATATTCAGAGCGGTCGAAAAGGTTGGGAAGGAATGTACGTCTGACTCGTTTTATGAAAGTGTAATTTGAGAACAAAGCTCATAGCAGAACATGAAAAATATTATTATAACATGCATCTTTTCCCGGTTTCGAATTACTATACATAAAACTCAATATTGCAAAACACTCTTATAGCTGGTAGAGCCACGTTGATGCTATTACTGGTTTCAGCATGAATGGGTCGGCTCGTCCGCAGTACTGCCATCTGACCCACAGAAACACCCGCGTGAAATAACAGTGCTTGCATTGTTGCGTTTCGTTCGTTCACCTGCCTGTTCGTTTGCCTCCTACAAAAAAGAAAACGCACGATGCATCCCTTTTTTTGGATAGCATTATACAATTTTCTACTTCTATTGTACTATTATATACTACAACATATTTTCAGTCCTTGGACAACTTCAACCAGGAAACTCTCGAAATGTGCAGTAAAGAAGCGGAGTTTAAATCAGTTTTGTTCGCACTGTGTTATTTCCACGCAGTCGTTGCGGAGAGACGCAAGTTCGGACCACAAGGTTGGAATCGGTAAGTCTATTACATACGATCTATGCAGGATTAGGCTTACTTCTTTCTGTCATATGAATATACTTTTTGTCGTATGAAAAAAAAATGAAAATAGATTATATTTATACTTCTTATTTGTTTATCTTTTTATAATCTACGATTGTTAATCAGTAGTTCTGACCGTGAACTGAATTGAATGATTTATAATGATTGATTCCTACTATACGTGCGGCTAATTATGAATATAGCGCTAAAATTATCATATAACGGTCAAGCCTTTTTTAAAATAAACCCGGACATAAAAACGAACGAAAATACTTTTATTTATTAATGTATTTTTATGAAACGTTAAATATTACTGGTTATTTCCACGCAGTCGTTGCGGAGAGACGCAAGTTCGGACCACAAGGTTGGAATCGGTAAGTCTGTTACATACGATCTATGCAGGATTAGGCTTACTTCTTTCTGTCATATGAATATACTTTTTGTCGTATGAAAAAAAATGAAAATAGATTATATTTATACTTCTTGTTTGTTTATATTTTTATAATCTACGTTTGTTAATCCGTAGTTCTGACCGTGAACTGAACTGAAGTGAATGATTTATAATGATTGATTTCTACTATACGTGCGGCTAATTATAAATATAGCGCTAAAATTATCATATAACGGTCAAGCCTTTTTTGAAATAAACCCGGACATAAAAAACAGACGAAAATTCTTCAGTAATATTACTGTTATTACACTGCTTATATATATATCAGAAATAATATACACATTATAACTTATAAAGATATTGTTTTAATTGGTCAAAATATAACGATAAGAGTCGATTGAGTTTGGAAAAACCCGGCTATCTAAGAGTTATCTTGGCTTACGCTATATAAACTGTCATTAACTACGCGAAGATAATGTATAATACCATCCATACTTATATTACAAATGCAAGTGTGAGTTTGTTTATTGGTTTGTTACGTTTTCACGCTTTATCTAATCTACCGATCATCGTGAAAATTTTGCGTACACATCCTCTGAGGTACAAAAAAGCACATAGAATCATTCTAAAAGTGTAATGTTTTCGAGGGACAGATCAGATTTACATTAAAGCGAGCGAAACTGCGAGCAAATTGTAGTCGTTTATAAACTCTCTCAGTATACCCATCTATACATTTAATACGAATGTAATCCTAACATGTCATCGACATCGCGGGTAAAAATTACATTTTCATATTAGCATTGGTCCCGCTGTCATCCTCCCTGTCCCATGAACTCATCACAATATGTTTTTAATTTGCGTATTTATTTTACATTTTTTTTAATTAATTCTATATTTACATGTTACTTTAATCATGTAATAAACGTTTTGTGATATTGTCCAATTTATTGATTGACTATGTTATGAAGTATATTTTAATATTTCTGCAGGACAACTACCGAAATTGACAATATAATAAGAATGCAAGTCTAACGTGTCTGTACATTTTAGATGTTTGTGAAAAAAGTTTTTGCTGGTGTCTAAAGGAATAAGTAATAAAATACATTTTAATCATTTTTAAAAACGTCTATCCGTCTGTTCGTTTGTTTGAACATGCATCACTGCTAAAGTATTTCGTTCATGATTTTTCAAGAAAACCATTAAAATCGGTTCACTCTATCAAAAGTTATTGTAATTTTAATGACGACGCGACTTAAGTACGAGAGTAACGTAGATAGTAATTAGACTTAATAAATTAGGTCTCACGCGGACGAAGTCGGAGGCACAGCTAGTATGATAATGAAATAAAACAACTCGAAGATGATTACGGCTTGGAAACGCATACCACAATTATGAAAAGAATTTAAGTCTTCGAGAATTTGTTAGCACATTGGTTAGCACGCTCAATTAGTTCAAACATTCAAGAGTTTTGTAAATAAGAATAGTTTTTTTTTATTAACTACGCGAAGATAATGTATAATACCATCCATACTTATATTACAAATGCAAGTGTGAGTTTGTTTATTGGTTTGTTACGTTTTCACGCTTTATCTAATCTACCGATCATCGTGAAAATTTTGCGTACACATCCTCTGAGGTACAAAAAAGCACATAGAATCATTCTAAAAGTGTAATGTTTTCGAGGGACAGATCAGATTTACATTAAAGCGAGCGAAACTGCGAGCAAATTGTAGTCGTTTATAAACTCTCTCAGTATACCCATCTATACATTTAATACGAATGTAATCCTAACATGTCATCGACATCGCGGGTAAAAATTACATTTTCATATTAGCATTGGTCCCGCTGTCATCCTCCCTGTCCCATGAACTCATCACAATATGTTTTTAATTTGCGTATTTATTTTACATTTTTTTTAATTAATTCTATATTTACATGTTACTTTAATCATGTAATAAACGTTTTGTGATATTGTCCAATTTATTGATTGACTATGTTATGAAGTATATTTTAATATTTCTGCAGGACAACTACCGAAATTGACAATATAATAAGAATGCAAGTCTAACGTGTCTGTACATTTTAGATGTTTGTGAAAAAAGTTTTTGCTGGTGTCTAGAGGAATAAGTAATAAAATACATTTTAATCATTTTTAAAAACGTCTATCCGTCTGTTCGTTTGTTTGAACATGCATCACTGCTAAAGTATTTCGTTCATGATTTTTCAAGAAAACCATTAAAATCGGTTCACTCTATCAAAAGTTATTGTAATTTTAATGACGACGCGACTTAAGTACGAGAGTAACGTAGATAGTAATTAGACTTAATAAATTAGGTCTCACGCGGACGAAGTCGGAGGCACAGCTAGTATGATAATGAAATAAAACAACTCGAAGATGATTACGGCTTGGAAACGCATACCACAATTATGAAAAGAATTTAAGTCTTCGAGAATTTGTTAGCACATTGGTTAGCACGCTCAATTAGTTCAAACATTCAAGAGTTTTGTAAATAAGAATAGTTTTTTTTTCGTATATTTTCCAGAGTATACCCGTTCAACTTCGGCGATTTGACTATATGCGTATATGTACTGTACAATTACCTAGAGGCCAATCCCAAAGTCCCTTGGGAAGACTTGCGCTATCTCTTCGGAGAGATTATGTACGGAGGGCACATCACCGACGATTGGGATCGGAGACTCTGTAGAACGTTCTTATTGGAGTATATGCAGCCCGAATTGGTTTGTCTATGGAAATAAAAAATATAATATCTCGCGTTTTATTAGACATACGAGCCGATACATTTCAAAATGAGATAAATCCGATTTTAATCGCTCATACAACATTCATTTTTTTAAAAGTTCCAGTTTTGAAGTGAAACTTTTTTAGGCGGATGAGGGTATAGCTTACATTGGCTGTGTTTCAAACAAACTAAACAAAATAAGGGCACACATTTCAAGTGAGCTCTTATTTACCGAGACGTATTTTTCGCGCCGACCCGTTATCTAGTTATTGTTGATCGAAGTACGAGAGTAACGTAGATAGTAATTAGACTTAATACATTAGATCTCACGCGGACGAAGTCGGGGGCACAGCTAGTATGATAATAAAATAACTCGAAGATGATTACTGCTTGGAAACGCGTATCACAATTATGAAAAGAATTTAAGTCTTCGAGAATTTGTTAGCGCATTGGTTAGCACGCTCAATTAGTTTAAGCATTCCAGAGTTTTGTAAATAAGTATAGAAGATTTTTTTTCGTATATTTTCCAGAGTATACCCGTTCAACTTCGGCGATTTGACTATATGCGTATATGTACTGTACAATTACCTAGAGGCCAATCCCAAAGTCCCTTGGGAAGACTTGCGCTATCTCTTCGGAGAGATTATGTACGGAGGGCACATCACCGACGATTGGGATCGGAGACTCTGTAGAACGTTCTTATTGGAGTATATGCAGCCCGAATTGGTTTGTCTATGGAAATAAAAAATATAATATCTCGCGTTTTATTAGACATACGAGCCGATACATTTCAAAATGAGATAAATCCGATTTTAATCGCTCATACAACATTCATTTTTTTAAAAGTTCCAGTTTTGAAGTGAAACTTTTTTAGGCGGATGAGGGTATAAATTTTACAGATGCAACGTCACTTAGGTATGCAACGGAATTGACGTCATTTGCAGTAAACGCAAATTTTTTTCTAAATTTTTAGATTTGTATAAATATAAACAAGAATTATAAATGAGTTCGCCAAAAAAATTTCACTTCTGACATGTGTACTTTGTACGCACGCACTTTTTTATACACCGAGAAACGATTTTTGCCGTTCATAAGGTATTTTTTATGATCTTTATATTTTACACGTACACAATTTAAAGATCTTGAAAAGTAACGTAAAATATTAGGAACGGTTAAAACTGCATTTACCTCATTTTGAAACGATACATCTACATATTTTAAATATTATGTTTTTTTAGCACTTAACCGATTTCAAAAAGAAGGTTCACAATTCGGTTGTTTTTTTTTTTCATTAATGTATTTCTGAATTACGTTTATAATTATTAATTACGTTATATTTAATCGATTTGGTACTTTTTTTATTGTAAAGGGGATATTTTCAAGAAGGACTTATTTTTGGACCTTGGATTTTGATGAATCACCAGAGAAATTGACATAATCAAATAGGAAATATAGCTATAAATAGGACTATGGATAACTATGGATACCTAACTATGGACAAGGACGTTCTGATTCATTCTTTAAAGTAGATTTGTTTTAATCCGTTTTCATTTCTGGTTTATTCTATGTGGAACGATTATTTAACTGACCTAAAAACTTTAATACTTTTGGTATTATTTTATGCAATAAAATCATTGATAGAAAAGAGATATTTCATTTCAATTATTAGTAAGCGTAATAACAATATCCAGGTCGACGGTGAAGCTCAACTCGCTCCAGGGTTTATATCACCACCGAATTCTGATTACGTGGGTTATCACCAATACATAGATGACTATTTACCTGAAGAGACCCCATATTTATACGGCCTGCATCCGAATGCCGAAATCGGATATTTAACTACAGTATCAGAGAGATTGTTTAAGGTAAGTGTTTTTTTTTTCCATCTTTTTTAAAACTAATTCGGCAAAGTCATTCCATAATACCTGATGGAAAGTACGGTACAGTCGAAAAACAACGGTGCTCTTTGTGAGCTACGGACGGCTGCCGTCGCCATCATGTATTTTTATTAAGTTTTGTATTTATACGGCCTGCATCCGAATGCCGAAATCGGATATTTAACTACAGTATCAGAGAGATTGTTTAAGGTAAGTGTTTTTTTTTCATCTTTTTTAAAACTAATTCGGCAAAGTCATTCCATAATACCTGATGGAAAGTACGGTACAGTCGAAAAACAACGGTACTCTTTGTGAGCTACGGACGGCTGCCGTCGCCATCATGTATTTTTATTGTTTTGTGTTTAACATAAGTTTTTTTTTAACCACCAATCAAATCTCGATTCAACCATTGATTGCTTTCATTTGTATAAAAATGTACCTAACAAGTGCTTCGAAATAGTAGTAAATGTTTTAATATCAGCAATTTATAATATGACGCCTCACGAATCATTGAAGACTAAGTTTCAGGAATTTTGTATCTTAACTGTGCCCTCACAATCTATTCTTGATAATTTAATGTATGTCCGCAAAAACTTAGATATGCTGGATCTAGCAAAAGACCAGCATAATTTAAATACTAGAAACGGCAACAAATTGGTCATTCCATGCATCAGGCTCACTACGTCCAAAAACAGTTTTTTAGGTAATTAAGGTGTTAGATTTTATAACAAAGTCCCAAAACACATTACCGATTTGCCGGTTATTAGTTCAAGAACCATGTCAAGCGGGTTTTAATATCTAAAGGCTATTTATAGGGTGGATCAATATGTGAACGATTGTGACGTCTGGAAATGACGCCCCTCTCTGTGCATCCACTAATAACGAATGTAAATATTTATGTTCCTGTAAAAATATATATCTAACATGAAAAGATAAACCAAATCGAGTTTCTTGCCGGTTCTTCTCGATGACTGGGCTGTTTTCCGAACCGGTGGTAGCTTTGACGTTCATAAGCGCCTTCTCAGGGCCTAAATTGAATAAAGGATATTTTGATTTTATCCAGGTGGTATTTGAAATGCAACCTAGAGATACTGGGGCTTCAGCTGGTGGAGGTGCTAGTAAAGAAGAAATGGTACGATTTTTTAAATAAATAGGATTTTTATTATTTACTTAATTCTCGTATGTTGTTTGAATAATAATTTTATAGTTGACGGTAAATAACATAAAAGTAGGGAATAAACCGATGAGGAAAGATTAATTTGACCGACGTGCAAAGAATTAAGACTCGTCGATAATGGATGTCGATATAATTTCAATTGTTAGAAACTTTTAACAAAACTAGATGGTTTCTTTTACTTTCTTTTACTGGTTTCAGCATTAATGGGTCGGTTCGCCCGGGGTAGTACCACCCTCTCGCAGAAAACCGACGTGAAGTAACAGTACTTGCATTGTTGCGTGTCGTACGGTCCGTGAGAGTGCCGGAGGCCCACTTCCTCTAACCCATCCCCTCTCCTCTCCTCCTCCATCTTTCCCTTCCCCCAAACTAAGACTGGCAACGCACTTGCGACTCCTCTGGTGTTGCTAGTGTCTATGGACGGTGGTGATCACTTACCGTCTGGTGACCCGCCTGTTTGTATGCTTACTATGATATAAAAAAATAATTTGTGTTCAGACCGAGTTATTGTATGTTTCCCACAAATATACCTATAGACAAACTAAGATACATATCGATTAAGAAATAGACAATCTCATTAAAGTTTGATTGTGTTAATTTTAATAAATAATGACAAGACATGTAAAATTAAAGGGTTAATATTCACTAAAGCTACGACATGCGTAAGGTTAGTAGGACGGGGAATATAGGAAGGGAGAACATCAAAAAAGAAACGCACGCCAAGCGTACAAGATGATTGGTGTGTCACTCATAATTGACATTCAAGAACAGTGATAATCACCGTAAGGTCGGAGTTTATCGATAGGTGGAGTCATTACCTCAGAACGTTTTTAAGATGCAAATATCCCAGTAAAAGACATTAAGTAGATATGTCATTGACGTATAGAGTATTTATAATTAATGCTGGGTTTTTACATAGTTTGTATTTAAGCCAGATAATAATTACATTCTTAGTATTTTTTTCCTTAAGGTACGATACATACTAGACGATATTCTAGATAGAGTACCAGAGCCATTTAATTTGATTGAGTTGATGGGAAAGTTGGAAGAATTGACGCCGTTCATCATAGTTGCCCTTCAGGAGTGTGAGCGAATGAACAGGCTCATGGGCGAAATTCGGAGATCTCTTAAGGAAGTGGAGCTTGGATTAAAGGTGTTTGACTTTACATTCTAATTTTGGTTACCCTTTAGAACGAGGATATGGATGATGCTTACATTAGAATAGATTATGATGATATGGAATGAAGAGGATAAGAAGGAAGAAAAGAAAACAGCAAAACTATTTGTCTACTCGATTATCCTATCTTATTTTAGAGCTAACTGCTACAGACGACTTTATCTGTGTTGTTTATTGTCTTAAAATTAAGAAGAAAATTAAAAATGTTATTGTAAATAATGTTATCTGTTTACTTCCCCTTTTCTTCGCATGCGCACCATACACGTTGCCTCCACTTCTCCTCGGCAAGTAAACGCCAGTCGATGATTACGCAGTACTCTTAATAACCATAGTTTCTGCAAAAATTAATAACTTTATATTAAATGAAGATTATATTACATTAATTTATATTAAATTAATTGAAATCCATCTTGTAGTTGAAGCGTGTTCATCTCTTCATTCCTATTATCTTTACCAAGTAGTGACCTTCAGTAATTTTAGTAATTTTCGTATTGATCTTTGTAATCGATATTTCTGGAGATTGTCATTACATACTAAATAGTTGAATATTTCTAGGGTGAACTTACCATAAGCAGCGATATGGAGAAATTGATGGAATCCTTATTCATGGACAAAGTCCCAGAATCTTGGACAAAACTAGCGTATCCAAGTCTACTCGGTCTCGCCGCTTGGTTCTCTGATCTGTGCCTACGATTATCGGAATTGGAGAATTGGTCTGGCGATTTTAATGTAAGTTACGTTATATTAGGCTCCTGCTATACAGATATGTATATGAGCAACTACGTTCTTAATTATATCGTTCTTAATTATATATACGAAGGTAAGATTACGAAGGTTGGATATAATTAAAATTGTTATAAGAATGGTCGATAGTATGGCTTTGGAAATTTATTTTCTACCACCATCCACTACACGCCCATTATTTTTATTTACCTGACTTGTATAGAATGTTTCTTCTTTGTGTATGCTTTGTGTATTATCTTAACAATATACACTGACAGGAGAAAATATAAAAAGAGTATTGGAAACAAAAATACACGTCGCTTACAAAATGTTTTTGTAAATCCGTTTACCTCCGTTGTTCTGCATTTGCATACTATACTAGTTGCTCCGCTTCACATATCGTTGAACCTGAGCGTGTTTGAAAAGTCGTCGTTTCTTATAAGTTGGGTAACTTTATATCAAATTAAGATACCGTAATATTTTTTTAGATAAGGTCTAACCGATATTTTTCCAGGAGTTTTAGCGTTACGCGCGTACATCAACAGACCTCTAGAATATTGTTATTAGTGTGCCCTATACTGTTGTTTATAGATAGGCTAATAAATACAGGCTTAAATGACATCCATACTGCATCTATAACGATGTCGGCTTTATTTTTAGGTCTTTTTGACAGAATTTTAAGTATTATTAAAGTTTACATCAGGTTAAATATTAGATTAGTCTCCTTCAGCCTTGGTGCATGGTTTACCGGGTATTAATTTGTATGGTCGTGGTTCCCAGTTACCGCCGGCAGTTTGGTTGGCTGGATTCTTTAACCCGCAGTCATTCCTGACGGCGATCATGCAGCAAACGGCCCGTAAGAACGAGTGGCCGCTCGATAAAATGTGCTTGAACTGTGACGTCACCAAGAAGACTAGACAAGACTTCAAGTATGTAGTACTTAATTTTAATCTTTTCTCAATCTATTTTTAGTGATTCATAATTTGATTTGGGCTGATAATATTAACTATGAATACGCAATAATTGTATGCGAATCTAACTATTATACTTATTTTAATTAAAGATGGTAACTGAAATCTAGTCAATAGTATATTGTATAAAGAATTTGCAGTGTTCATTAAAGAAAAAAAATGCATTGAACACATTTCTTGTTACTAATTATTATTTTAATATTGAAACTTGTTCTAGAACTACAAATTTTATTTTATTTTCAAGACTTAATTAATTTAAAACAAGATTTATTGCCAATTTTTAGCAAGTCGTACTGAGAAACAAGACTAATTATTATTCACAATAAATTCTAAAGATTGTGTGTAAAACGGTAAATGCTATCAAAATAGTCAATGATATTTCCTTTGGTCAAAAAGTTAAGCTCATTTTTCGGCCCGAGACCGGAATCAACTCCACGGCGTTATCTTAGTCCCAAACTTGCGTGAATCGCCACGATGTTTTGTCTATGGTTGCAATAAACGTAAAAGTGGAAACGCACTATCGTCAGGCTTTACGAACTATCGGACTGTGGGACAATAGACGCAGCACGATAATTAGACACGAGGATTTCACACGCATCTAAGGAACTAGAAAACGCTAATTTCGGCTTATTATTACAATAACAAAAGTGTGTGAAAATTTTTCTACGCCTTTATTACTTTTGAGGTTAGTTTTTAGTGCTTCGTCACGCAGGTATGAGAGTCCTACCAGAGCACTGGTGCTCAAACGATCGATAGAGAGTACGTTTTGTATTGAACTTGAAAAAAATGGCCGATATAGAATTATTCACAGATTTTGCTTTAGTAGGTAGGTAAATAAACAATTAAAATCTATTTGATCCACACATTAGGCCAGAACAACTCCCCATTACTTTATTTTATCGTTTTTAGCGACAGTTTCCTACGGCTACAACTATCTAGACGACAATCCTTCATGACATATATCGATCGTAGTCTAACCCTATTGAATTGGATCGCCAGCAATTTTAGTTTGAGCATTTCTGCACTAGAGGATCGCATGAGTCAATTATCGCTATGGATTCTTCGTCATCGCACTTTCTGTCCATAGTGCTCCGCCGCGTGAAGGCGCCAACATTCACGGTCTGTACATGGAGGGCGCGCGCTGGGACACCGCGACCGGCGGCATCGTCGAGTCCCGCATGATGGAACTCTTCCCCATGATGCCCGTCATCTACATCAAGGCGGTCACGCAGGACAAACAGGACACCCGGAACGTTTACGAGTGCCCCGTCTACAAGATCAGGTTTGTAGTTACCTTAACACAATCTGTCGCTTCCTTTTCAGTTTTAAAATATAAAGTCCCTAATCGACTTGTGAGTCACCTTGATCTCTAATGTTCAATTAGGACGAGGATGCTTTATAACCGACTTCGAAAAAGGAGGAGGTTATTAATCGACTTTGAAAAAAGAGGAGGTTACTACGTTCGGTTGTATGTTTTTTTTTAAATGTATATTAATTATATATCACTAGCGGGCCCGACGGACGTTAGGATGACGACGACTGAGGGCGGGCTCATAATAAAAAAATTACATTGACAAATTATATACCTAAACTTTCCTCATGAAAATCACTTTATCTACTGGTAAAAACCGCATGAAAATCCGTTCGGTAGTTTTTTGGATTTATCGCGAATAGACAGACAGACGTGACAGAGGTCTTTGTTTTATAATATGTAGTGATATATATTATATTATGTTATTACAGTATACTATATTATCAAAACCTGACAGAGCTGACTCCTCTTCTGTCTAACACTTGGTTGCTAGTTGTATTAGATTGAATCTATAAAAATCATCAGACAGACATAACTCAAAAAGTTATAGACCAAAGTTAAGAGGTAAAGTAAGGTAATTTAAATAGGTTCCATCATGTACTCAATTTGTTAGACTTCACAAAAACATCATAGCTTTTCTAACAATAACAAAAAACTAGCCGAAACCTGCCCGCCTCATTGGGCATTTAAAAAATGCCAAAAGGACAATCGAGGTTAAAAAATATGAAGCCTAAACTCTCTACGAATATTCCGCAACGCATGGCCATAGTTATATACCTAATCCGTGTTATTACAAAAAGGTTAAATACGTATTAAATACTTGGTTTAAAAAAAGTTTCCTGATAAATGCACCGCGCTCGTCCGACGCAAGTTCGCGTTATCCTTCTTCACAGGTCTAACCTAACGTAACCAAAGCGAGACAAAAGAGTAAGACGGCGAACATTCAGTGACCGCGGTGCATTTAATATGAGACCTTTTTAAAGCCAGGGTCCAATACGTATTTAACTTTTTTGTAATAACACCGAATACGTTCAGTATTTTTGACATGATTAAGTTTCAATATATTCAATATATGAATAATATAATGTTTTAGGAAATTTGGCTTTCGTATTATTAGAAAGCGGGGTGGTAGGGTTTTACTGCCTGACTGGGTCGCAATCACCATGTATATGGCGAAAAAGCCCGTCATAGTGATTCGCTTCTACGGGTCGCGTTTCGGGATCAGCCTGTGCATATCCAGCCTTTCGCAGGCCGGCATGACAGCGGCGACCGTGGATGGAAACTGTGTCTCTCGGTTGTTGCCATTGTTTTTAGATTGTACTGTGCTTACCATCAAGCACAGTGCAGTCATTTTGCCATGCAAGAATAAATAAAAAATTTGCTGTTCCATTAAATGTACTTCATTATTTTACAGAATGCGTGGTCCTACGTTCGTATGGACATTTAATCTGAAGACTAAGGACAAGCCGACTCGCTGGACGCTGGCGGGAGTCGCACTCTTACTCGGCGTCTGATCATTTACATGCTCATGGAGTAGCATTCCAGTTCCTATCTTTATAACAGTCTAATGTGCAATATTCTCTAATTCATGTTTAAAAGTTATTTTACTCTTTATTATGATATTAAATTCTATTAGTAAATAGTATTTTGTGTTTATTTTACTCCATTTTTATCATTCGCATAGTATTTGCTTTGATTTTCACTATAAGTAAAAATGTAAATCAAAGTTACTTTCAATGTAATGATGTAACTAAGTCTATAGAACCTGACAATTTATAGTGAAAAATAGCTTATTAAAAAAAACGTCACTATGGATCCTAAAATATTTACACGGAAAGCAATGTTTTCTTCTCGCAGATCACATCAGCGGTAGTAAATTACCTACTAATAGAACGGAAAAACGGTAAAAAAGTATACAAAATAAATTTTGACGTACATATCAAAGTTCTTAATTCCAAAGCGTCATCGTAAGTTGAGAATTAATAATATTTGATAAGTTATTTAATAAAACAAGCAAGATAAAAATTAATTTCTAAAATGTGAAAAATCCCATGTTTAACGAATGGGAGAAGTATCGTCAATTAGGCACGGTTAAACGGCACCAGAAAAAAACTTTTTTTGCTTAAATTCTTTTAGACTATGAACTAACAATTTGAACGATACCCAAGTCAAAAAACCAACTTGGTAAATCATGAACACTACATGGAAATGGAGACAATGGCGTTGAAAATGACAATAAGGTCTGTATTGTTCGGATTTGGCTGATCGAAAATTTATTTTGCGTGTAAAATAGTCACAGTAATATTATTGGTTAAACTACAGCAAATTTATGACTTCGTCAATCGTTTACGCATATTTTAAAACTTCGTAGTCGTCTTATAGGTGGTAAAGCCACGCTGAAGCTATTACTGGTTTCAGCATGAATGGGTCGGCTCACCCTACTACAACCCTCTCATAGAAAACCGACGTGAAGGAACAGTGTTTGCATTGCTGTGTTTCGTTCGGTCAGTGAGAGCGCCGGAGGCCCGCCTCCCTTCCCCTCTCCCCCCTCCCTCCCTTTCCCCCAAACATAGGTTGGCAACACACTTTAGACTCCTCGATATTGTTAGTGTCTATGGACGGTGGTGATCACTTAACATCAGGTGACCCACATATACGTTTGCCTGTTATGACATAAAAAAAACATAGACAATGGTCAGAATAAGCACCATGTATTTCTACCACACCTGAAGTAATTGATTTTATTATAGTTATTAAATTACACAGAACAAGAATTGCTTGTGAAGTAGAATAGCAATAATTTTAATAATACCACTATCTTTATTACAAATTATAGATTATTTGCACATACAAGGTCAAACTGTCCCAATTTCCTGCTTATGTTGCGCGCGATTTTATTCTTATTTGCTCTTCAAATACAAACAAATTAAGTAATATGTTATTAAAATGTATGGATTAACTTCGGATTTTGATTGTCTATAACGATCTGCGAGGAATGTTGTTTAGGATCATGCAACGCTTTAAATAATAAATAGCTTTTAATATTTGTGTAATTATGCGGAAATTATCTCAGATTTACTAATAAATAATAATTCATATTTTGAATCAAATACCGTGTTATTTATTACAACAAAATTAAATACATATTAAATATTTGGTTTAAAAAGGTTTCCTAATAAATGTACCGCGCTCGCCCGAGGCAAGTTCGCGTCATCCTTTTTCACAAGTCTAACCTAACGTAACCAAAGCGAGACAAAAGAGTTGATTTTACCTAAATTACTGATGAACATTTTATTGAATTTTGGTTTTGGTAGACAAGGTCGGTCTGCTATATCTGTCTCCTTTGTTTCTGACAGCACTTGTAAAAACTGTAAAATAATTGCCTCGGGTTCATCTAGACTATGTGTGTTTTGTGCAAATGTGTCCTGGGTATGTATATCTGTAGTAAAGGTCTCTATTCTATCTAAATTATGCTGATTTGAATGTATCTCTGAAATCTCATTGTCCGATATCTGGTTAGCATGTATGTGAGCAGAAACATTGATATTTTCTGTGGGTGTATGTTCCGGTATGTCGGTTAGTATAGATTGTGTGTTGTTCACTAAGGATGGTGGTGTTATTGAAGTTGTATTGTTGTCAGATAGATTACTGTTTGTTTCACTATTGGATTGTTCTGCTTTTATTTGAATTTCCTGTAATAACTGTGTTGAAATCCACTTTCGTTTGATTATGCTTCGAGCTTGGTTGGATAGTGTGTTGCCTGTGAATTTATGTATCTTAGGGTTATTTGCATTTCTTTCTTTAAAATATCTTTCTAAACGTTTAATAAAACCTACTCCTTCTGCCTTAGCCTTAAAGTAACAAAACATTAATTCGTGTATCTCTTCTGTTGACCACTTTCTTCGCGAATCGTTAATATCTACTGAACTTGGCATGGTCTCTACCAATGGACCGGCAGAGCTAGTGGGAAGTTCCCCGCTCTGCAAAGTTTCATCGGTGTCTCGGATATGGTCGGCTGTGGTACTTTCGGGTTCCCCGGCTCTCGCCCGCCTGTTCAACGAAGAGCCACTGACGGTCCGTATACTGTCACATCCAGCGTCAGCTCCAGACGTGCCCCGACGATCACCCTCGGGCAGCGGCATTAATCGTTTACTTTTAAGGTTTCTTTTCTCCATATCTATGGGTGGTTGCCAGGGCCCTTTTGGTCAACTGGATAGTAATTTCGTTTCAGATGTCCGCCTCTCACGTGGCTTAGATGTTTTGCACGGACGTGGGGTTGGGCTTTGAGAGGCATATATTTATATATAATATATTATTAAGTAGTATTATATTATGTTATTACAATATACTATATTATCATAACCTGACAAAAATGCCAAAAGGACAATCGAGGTAAAAAAATATGTAGCCTAAACTCTTTACGAATATTCCGCATCGAATGGCCATAGTTATATACCTAATCCGTGTTATTACAAAAAGGTTAAATACGTATTAAATACTTGGTTTAAAAAAGGATTCCTAATAGATGCACCGCGCTCGCCCGAGGCAAGTTCGCGTTATCCTTTTTCACAAGTCTAACCTAACGTAACCGAAGCGAGACAAAAGAGTAAGACGGCGAACATTCAGCGACCGCGGTGCATTTAATATTAGATCTTTTTAAAGCCAGAATTCAATACGTATTTAACTTTTTTGTAATAACACCGAATACGTTCAGTATTTTTGACATGATTAAGTTTCAAAGTAACTGCATTTTCAATATATGAATAATATAATGTTTTAGGATATTTGGCTTTCGTATTATTAGAAAGCGGGGTGGTAGAGTTTTACAGCCCGACTGGGTCGCAACCACCATGTATATGGCGAAAAAGCCCGTCATAGTGATTCGCTTCTACGGGTCGCGTTTCGGGATCAGCCTGTGCATATCCAGCCTTTCGCAGGCCGGCATGACAGCGGCGACCGTGGATGGAAACTGTGTCTCTCGGTTGTTGCCATTGTTTTTAGATTGTACTGTGCTTACCATCAAGCACAGTGCAGTCATTTTGCCATGCAAGAATAAATAAAAAATTTGCTGTTCCATTAAATGTACTTCATTATTTTACAGAATGCGTGGTCCTACGTTCGTATGGACATTTAATCTGAAGACTAAGGACAAGCCGACTCGCTGGACGCTGGCGGGAGTCGCACTCTTACTCGGCGTCTGATTATTTACATGTTCATAGAGTAGCATTCCAGTTCCTATCTTTTTAACAGTTTAATGTGCAATATTCTTTAATTTATGTTTAAAAGTTATTTTACTCTTTATCATATATGATATTAAATTCTATTAGTAAATAGTATTTTGTGTTTATTTTACTCCTTTTTTATCATTCGCATGGTATTTGCTTTGATTGTCACTATAAGTAAAAATGAATATCAAAGTTACTTTCAATATATTGATGTAACTAAATCTATTGAACCTGAGAATTTATAGTGAAAAAATAGCTTATTAAAAAAAACTTCATTATGGATCCTAAAATATTTACACGGAAAGCAATGTTTTCTTCTCGCAGATCACATCAGCGGTAGTAAATTGCCTACTAATAGAACGGAAAAACGGTAAAAAAGTATACAAAATAAATTTTGACGTACATATCAAAGTTCTTAATTCCAAAGCGTCATCGTAAGTTGAGAATTAATAATATTTGATAAGTTATTTAATAAAACAAGCAAGATAAAAATTAATTTCTAAAATGTGAAAAATCCCATGTTTAACGAATGGGAGAAGTATCGTCATTTAGGCACGGTTAAACGGCACCAGAAAAAAACTTTTTTTGCTTAAATTCTTTTAGACTATGAACTAACAATTTGAACGATACCCAAGTCAAAAAACCAACTTGGTAAATCATGAACACTACATGGAAATGGAGACAATGGCGTTGAAAATGACAATAAGGTCTGTATTTTTCGGATTTGGCTGATCGAAAATTTATTTTGCGTGTAAAATAGTCACAGTAATATTATTGGTTAAACTACAGCAAATTTATGACTTCGTCAATCGTTTACGCATATTTTAAAACTTCGTAGTCGTCTTATAGGTGGTAAAGCCACGCTGAAGCTATTACTGGTTTCAGCATGAATGGGTCGGCTCACCCTACTACAACCCTCTCATAGAAAACCGACGTGAAGGAACAGTGTTTGCATTGCTGTGTTTCGTTCGGTCAGTGAGAGCGCCGGAGGCCCGCCTCCCTTCCCCTCTCCCCCCTCCCTCCCTTTCCCCCAAACATAGGTTGGCAACACACTTTAGACTCCTCGATATTGTTAGTGTCTATGGACGGTGGTGATCACTTAACATCAGGTGACCCACATATACGTTTGCCTGTTATGACATAAAAAAAACATAGACAATGGTCAGAATAAGCACCATGTATTTCTACCACACCTGAAGTAATTGATTTTATTATAGTTATTAAATTACACAGAACAAGAATTGCTTGTGAAGTAGAATAGCAATAATTTTAATAATACCACTATCTTTATTACAAATTATAGATTATTTGCACATACAAGGTCAAACTGTCCCAATTTCCTGCTTATGTTGCGCGCGATTTTATTCTTATTTGCTCTTCAAATACAAACAAATTAAGTAATATGTTATTAAAATGTATGGATTAACTTCGGATTTTGATTGTCTATAACGATCTGCGAGGAATGTTGTTTAGGATCATGCAACGCTTTAAATAATAAATAGCTTTTAATATTTGTGTAATTATGCGGAAATTATCTCAGATTTACTAATAAATAATAATTCATATTTTGAATCAAATACCGTGTTATTTATTACAACAAAATTAAATACATATTAAATACTTGGTTTAAAAAGGTTTCCTAATAAATGTACCGCGCTCGCCCGAGGCAAGTTCGCGTCATCCTTTTTCACAAGTCTAACCTAACGTAACCAAAGCGAGACAAAAGAGCAAGATGGCGAACATTCAACGACTGCGGTGCATTTAAATATGAGAGTTTTTTAAGCCAGGGTTCAATACGTATTTAACTTTTTTGTAATAACACCGATAAGGTCTACATATCGCTCGTGTTACATAAGGCCAGGTTTATTTATTTTTCATTAAAAAAATCAAAGGTATGCATTTTTTTTAATCAATTTTATTTAAAAATATCTAGTTATCTACATACTGAGTTTATTTCATAGAGTGCTGCAACAGTGGACGGAACAATATTTCAATAACGCATATATGTGCATATTAAACATTTTCTAATACCACAACAGGAAGACTACACAGCATTACATTTTCTTACAACTAATAAATAAAATAAGAAGAAAAATAACAATATATACATGTAAACGGCTTACATTTTCCATTACAATGTGACGAATACATTTTTATATCGATCTGCACAAAAAACCCCTTTCATTTTTTATAGTAATTATTTCTATCAATTCTATCTATATACACAATCGTCATTGGTATTTATCTCAAAAGTGACTCGTAACCCAGAGCGTTACAAAAATAAATTTAATTCATCGAATGTACATATATATTACAAAAAAAGCATCGCAATTTTCGATAACTGTTTTCTTATTCTGGTCGTCTCAACTCGTCGTCCCATGTTTCAGAATTAGCAAAACCAGTAATAGTTTCCTAGGTAATAGTGTTAAGTTTGACAATAAACTCCCAAAACATATTACCGATTTGCCGAACTGTAAATTTAAGCGCCATGTCAAACAGGTTTTAGTGTCGAAAGGCTATTATAGAGTGGATCAATATGTGAACGATGGTGATGTCTGGAATTGACTCCTCTCTGTGCATCCACTAAAAACGGTATTGTAAAAAGATGTACCCGATCGAGTTTCTTGCCGGTTCTTCTCGAAGTTCATACGCGCCTTATTAGGGCCTAAACTGAATACAGTATTTTTAATTTGATTTGATTCATATTACTGTTTTGCAATATATAACAATTTTCTACGAGCTTTGTAACAAAGAAAATATCAAGTACATTTCATATATCACGTCACAGTCGCAAGGTGGCAGGTAATTAAAGAGTGAATGGAGAAGATTGTGAATTATAGATTGTTTATATCATCATCTTTTCTTATAATACTAGCCACTTTTAGCACTTTTAGCTTTAAATGCTGCACCAGGCGACGAGTTGTCATTATCTGAAGGGGGCTCAGATCCTTTTACAGTAAATGTAACATAATATCTCTTGTTCTTATCCAATTTTTCTGCGGGTAGCGCTATTAGTTGTTTTTCTGATCCATGAGACACTTCTAAAGTGACATGGGCCTTTCCAGCACCAATTGGTGGTTTCGAATTGATTTTAGGAAGGAATCCTTTCGATTTGGTACTTGGCCCAGCTGTTGCTGGTTTGGGCATTGTGTGATGATCCCATTTGTAAGGCACTGAAAGGATGCAAAATTCAATATAAAAAATCTATAAATATAAAAAGTACAAGTAGTCCAAGATCTCAACGCTGTCAGGCACAACATATTTTGAAATATAAGAAACCTTAAGTTCAGAGTAGTGTTTCGTGTACTTAGAACTCTTGCGCACGCACAGAGTGGAGTCAATGTATAGATACCAGATGAGAAAGGTGACTAAAAATAAGAGCTAATTTAGTTAAATTGAAATGGCTGATTTTATGTATATTTGACTAATATAGGAGTAGTATAAAGTAGAATATTAAAAAAAAATTAGCCCCAGACTATGTGAGTGCGCAAGGGTTCTAAGTACATGAAACACTACTCAAAACCTAAGGCTTAATATATATTTAATAATAAGATGAGTCTGGCAACTCTGGGATCTTAATCTAAAAGTAATAATGTATATCATAAAATACAACGTTACATCACTTTATCTGTCAGTCCGTTTATGGGCTCACTAGCTTTTGCTCGCGTTAATGGAAATTTAACACATCGCTCGAGATGAAAAGTATCGTAGTATGCCCTTTTTAATACCCTTGGCAACGAGTATGCAAAATTTAATTATGATTAGTTGAGCAGTAAAGAGATGGATGCCTAACAAAAATTCGAATTTATAATATTAGTTAGAATAACTCAACACTCGATTTACAAGTTTTTCTAAATAGATATATTCTGTAGTCACGCCTTAGTTTTTTGTAACGTTACGTAATATAATTGACAAATAATTACGATAGTGGTACATCTTGTCACGCTAATTATTTGCTCATTCTCTTGCAATATGCTGCCTAAATATGGAAAAATAAGTCTATAACTTAGTAAATAACTGCACAGAATTTGAAGGTCTACACACAATTTTACGGCATATGTAAGTTTACAGTAATTTTAACGATAACGATTTCGTCTTCATACAAGCAAATTTTGCTGTCTTCAGCAACCAATATTTTGCTACTAAATTAGTTGTTAGATGTTATTATATAGTATATTATTTCTAAAGAGGTAACGTGAGATAATTAATATTCACTTTACAATTAATGGTTAAACAAGCCTGAGACTGACTTATTATACTCCTCATTCTATAAAATAAGTTGACGATATTAAATAATAACTCGGAACACATCTGCCCATAGCATGGGAACAAAATATTAATTTTTAAACTATAACTGATTATCCCGATGTTATTGATATTTTAAGTTGTAATTGCAAAAATACTAAAGGCGTCTAGAGGAAGACTACTGATCAGTAAAATCAATTTTTCAGAAACACAACAGGAAAGAATAGTTGGCATGTTCGTATTTCCAATAAATAAAATGAATTGTATTATGGCCTAGGTTTAATTTTGTTATAATACATATTCAGAGTTAAGATGTATTATGTATTAAAAATGTCAGCGTAGTGCAGTACTTTTTTTCTGATGGTGATTAAGTACATTTAACGGTAATATAACATTACTTATTACTTAATATTACGTAACTTCTGTAAAGTATAAGGTAATCCTATCGACGGTACCTAAGTGTAGCATGGGTCATAAACTTACAATATGCAGCACATGGGATCCCAGTGTAAGCGTGAATAGCATGAAAACAACGATGTGTTTTACTTGTACAAAGACACGGATTATCAGGAATAGCACTTATTTTGTATAATTCACTTTCTCCATAGTCAAAATCTAGTGGTTTCTCTGGTAAGTTGTCTAAATGTCTTTTTCCACTTTTTTGCAACTTTCTCAAACTTTCATAGAGGAATTTTTCAAAACTACTGAAGGAATAATCTGGGTTACTGTATGGGCCCAATCCAACGTTTGCTAAACTCGATTTGTTGTAATCATCTATAGCTCTTTTTACGAGAACGGCTTCGTTGGTTTTGCTTGTTCGTATTTGTAAACGCTTTAGCTCTAATAAATGCTGAAAAATTTTTCTCTCGCAGTAATATCTGTAAATTGAAAAGTATAGTATATAATTATATTTTATACAACACTTAAATTTATCTTTCTATGTAAGTTATTGTAGGTGGTAGAGCCACGCTGAATCTATTACTGGTTTCAACATGATGGGCCGGCTCGCCCGGGCTTGTACAACCCTCTGACAGAAAATCGACGTGAAGTAACAGTGCTTGCATTGTTGGTCAGTGAGAGTGCCAGAGGACCAAGGACGACACCCCCTACCCTTCCCCCTTTCCTTCCTCCTCCTCCCTCCAAACACAGGATGGCAACGCACTTGCGACTCCCCTGGTGTTACAAGTGTCTATGGACGGTGGTGATCGCTTAACATCAGATGACCCACCTGTTCGTTTGCATCCTATGATATAAAAAAAGCAAAAGGAAATCCGTCACATCTAATGTTATGTAAACCCAAGTACTTATATATAAGATTAAATTATCAAAAAGATTTGTGTTTATGGAAAAATCTCGTATATTTTCCAACTATATACCAGGTCATAAATGATATTACTATTATTTCCGCTACATCAGAAAAGTGTTTAATGTTTGGATTGTAATTAAAAATATATTATAGTTCAAATCATATATTTCTACTTACCGTCTCATATTCGTTTGAATACGCTGTGTTACAGACTTCATATCAACAGCATATTTATCGCCAGGTTTACGAACAGGAATTCTACTATCAGATTTTCCTGAATATCGCCCACCAGCATTACGCTGCCTGTAGTAAGCCGCTAAACGTGGACTCGTAATGCGGCGTTGCAGAGCTCTCGGACTCGGTTCAAAACCTGAATCCATAAATCCACTAGATTCATAACCTCTCTCAGATTGTTCACTCTTTGACCTAATGGTCGTACGACTCTTAGCCCTACCTTTTTTTCGAAAACGTTTTCTGCGTCCATTTACTTCAGTTTGATATATCTCATTATCACTAACACTGGGCACTCTTCCGTATATACTACTATTGTCCTTCGAAAGTTTATCTTCGTTGAATGTTTCTTTACTATCCTTTGATAAATTATTATCTTTAGCTTTTTTTAGTATCCCAGTAGTTACATCTTTCGTTGCTATATCTGACAACACCTTATAGCTTTCTGTTTCATAAATGCTACTCTTTCTACTATTAGATTGACTATCTCTGGATGTAGTCCTTGTCCGTCTAGGAGATACTTGTGATAATGACAAGTCTATATCGTAATCTTCGGGTACTTGTTCTTCAGTAAGCTCATCTGTCAACGTTTCATTCGTCAAAACATTATCAAGTACGGATATCAACCCTTTTTCCATACGTAAAGTTTCTGCTTGATTGCTGTTTATTATTTCTTTTTGTTTTTCTTCAGAAGCATTTTCACTGATTTTTGTTAAGTTACTCTGGGTTTGTTTTGAAGCTTCCTGAGCACTTTCACTATATACCGCGTCTTCTGCCATATGATGTCCAGGTTGATTATCAGATTCTTTATTATCAAAAATTTCATCTTTATTAGCAAAAGATACAACGGGTGAACTAGTTTTTTCAACGCGCTCTGATGTATCTGTACTGAGAGGGTCCAAACTTGTCTTTACGTCTTCAGAAGTATTTTTACTTTGACTTCGCTCATCATCAGGCCCTGATAGAATTTGAAATGATTTTCTACGAGTCTCTTCATTTTTAGTATCTACCAAAATGTCATTGTCTTTTTGGTCTTCAACATGATCTTGTTTTATTTTGTCATCTGTACTAGACTGTGAACGATCTTGTAAAATATCTTGTTTTATCTCGACAAAATTGCCATTTACGTTGTCTGAAGACTCTTTAGTTATGGAATCTAATTTAGTTGGTTCTTGCTCGTTATTTGTTTGTTTTAAGTTATTTGATTGCAGTGATAGATTTTCAAAAGAAGGCGTTTCGTTACTTGCTAATGCTTCGTCTATACTTTCTTTCTTAGCATTTTCTTCAGTTTTAGAAATATTATTTTCTACTGAAACTGCTGGTTTTTCTGATTCTAATTGCATAATGTCTTTTTCTTGTTCAGTCACTGCCATGTTCGTTGTTTCTATAGAAACATTGTTTAAAGAAACAACTGTTACTGTTATTTCTGAGTTAGTTTGTTGGCTAGATTCTCGCTCTATATGTATTTGAGCTTCCGTCACTATTTTATTGGTTTTTATTGATATAGTATCAGTCTCAGTTCCACTTTGAGGTAGATTTTTTTCTATTTGTTTTTCACTTTTACTAACTTCAGTACTAATGTCCACCACGCCTGTGCCAGTATTAGTTAATTTTTCGTCATTTTTATCAAAACTCAAAGAATCTTCTTGATTTTTGTATTTAACAATATTTATGCTTTGTTTAATGTCATCGTTTTCAATGTGAATAGAAGTTTTCTTTCCTTTGCGTTTTGTACTTCGTCGCTCTGTTGACTCTGAGCTACTGCTTTCAGAAGAAGAACTTGATTTTCTTTTACTTCTTTTTCGATGACTTTTGCTTTTTTTCTTTTCTTTATAGCTTTCTGAGTATGAAGAACTATCTGACCCGGACCTGTAACAGCGTTGATGATATTTTGCACTTTTGTGTCGTTTAGAAGGTTCACTTTTTGACCTATGTTTCTTCAATTTTCTGTATTTTTGTTCGTAATATTCAAAATTACCATTCCCATCAATATCAGTATCGTATCCGTCACTAAAGCTTTTTTGAGTGTGCATAAATCTTTTCCTTCTTTCATGATGCTTGTCGTAATATTTATTTCCTACCTTTTTTCTTGATATTCTTCTGTCATCGTATAAAGATTCATTCGATGAACTGGTATCAATTTTACTTTTAATAATCCGTCGCTCTTGTCCGGGACTAGAAAGTTCTACAATTTCTCGCTTTTCTATTCTTATTCTATCTTGGACGTCTATAGTAGTACTAGTCACTTTTTTTGTAGGCAATGTAGTTATCGGAGCTTCGTCAATAATAATTTCTGTATTCGCTAATTTTGAAGCAGGTAGACCACCATGCATCTGTAAATATTTTGCAATTGAACGATGTCCACGACTAGTTGCTGCATCTAAAGGTGTCACTGGTTCATTTTTCGACGATCTCGATACTGAATTAACTTCTGCACCACGGTCTAAAAGTAAACGACAGAGGTCAGCATTATCTGTAGCTGCTGCGATATGTAAAGGTGTACGACCTTCGTGGTTTGTTGCATTAACTTGAGAAGGTCTTCCATCTAAGAGCCATTTCACCAGTTCTCTTCGACCTGAAGCAACGGCTTCATGTAGTGGTAAATCGCCTTTTGAATTTCTTAACCATAAATTGGCTCCTCTTGCACCTATAAAATCAATTTTTAATAAGTACAATAAACAAATCTCCTACTCTCACTTTTATTTAATTGTTACACATAAATGATTTCAAAATAAATTTATTCAAACTAACCAAGAATCCTAATCGTTTCTATTTGGCCTTTAGCAGCTGCCGTATGAGCTGGACTGCGTCCCCTTCGATCTTGCCGATGAGAATCAGCTCCATGTTGCAGTAATGTCGCAGTCGCATCTGCATGACCAAGTGCAGCAGCATAATGCAGTGGTGTACAGCCATGGGAATCTGCTACATCTACACGAGCACCACACAAACCAACAAGTGTCTCTAATGCCTCTGTATGACCTCTAGCTGCTGCACAATGTAGAGCAGTTAATCCATCCCTGTATTAACATTTTACAGTTATTTGATATTTAAAAAAAAAGAAAACTCAACTAGCAATAGGCATTTAGATACGTAAACAACCAAGTCTCTTTAAAACTTAAACCTTAAAGTATTTTATCTATATCTAATATCTATTACTCTACTATCTATTTCAAGTACATATATTTATAAGTTGTGCTTATATCTCTAATTTATTGTGAATATTAAATACCTGTCAGCATCATCCACTTTGGCCCCAGCTTGATGCAAAGCAAGTACAGCAGCCGCAGATCCGGCTGATGCGGCCCATAGCAAAGGAGTACGTCCATCGGCATCCCTTACATCTACACGAACTCCTCCTTCTTTAATTAATGCTCGAAGTACCTCAAGGGCCGTGCCTCTACTCTGTCGTTAAATTTTAAAAGTAAAAATATCTAACAGTTATTTATTTAAATGTGAAATTAAATATTATGAATAAAAGGCCGAGTGAACATAAAAAATTACGCACAAATTATATAAAATAGTATTTATTTTTAGAATGAACTGTTTATATGATATTTCAAAACATAGAAATAAAAACTACTTTAACCGCGTTGACCAGTTTTTGGTAGGAGAAAATACTTATAGGTTCGCGTCAACGATATGCTCGTGACGTATTATGGTTACGCTAGGCTAACTACGCGTTGTATAGCGGCCTGTGTACGTAACTACATGTAATATTGATATTTTGTATTGAGCTTGTGGAGCCTTTATATGATTGCACAATTAATAAACTGTATAAAAAGGTATTTTATTATTGCTCGGAGATAAAAGTTAAAAAAAGAACACATTTTATCCATTTTTTTAATTTTCACTTTTGTCAGCAATCCTTATGACTGCCTCGACATTTTTTTCTAACTTCAAGGTTTATTACATCGGCACAGGCAAAGCAGTTAAACTTTCGTGTCAAGTTGGAACTCGTATTCGAAAATCTCTTAAAAAAATACTCTCATTTTCTCTTTATCCGGCCTCACTTTTCAAACTGAAATTAAACAATTAAAAACCGAAGAATATAAACGAATATTTTTTAAATTTAGAATGTGATTTCGAAAGAAATTTCCTGTTTGAAATTTGACCCACAACAGTTTACTTTCACCTCAAATTGGCCAGTACGATAAAACGGCACATTGATGGGCTTGTCCCAATTATTATTCTTTTTTTTTCATATGCAACATGTTTACTTGCCTGATGATCAGTAGCAGCCGGAGCACCGCACATTTGTGCAGCGTAATGTAAAGGATATCCGCCGTGTTGATCTGGAGTTGCAGCATCCGCGCCCGATGTTAGTACGGCACGTAGAGCACCTACTTCTCCACATACTTAACAAAAAGAAACACCTCTAATGGCCATGATAATAATAACAGTTTTAGATAGTTATTTTTACACGGTAATTTTAGTAGTAAAAAATCATATAGGCAGTATATTTATGATCACGGATGTCAATGGTATTTATTTCTAATGGCCATGATAATAATAGCAGTTTAGATAGTTATTTTGACACGGTAATTTTAGTAGTAAAAAATCATATAGGAAGTATATTTATGATCACGGCTGTCAATGGTATTTATTATATACCCTAGACTTGATTCAACAATTTTTAAACAAAGAAACCCGTAATTCTCGTGTGACCTTTATTTAATATTTGAACGCCTTTAATGTGTTTTCTAGGACTATTCCTAATACCACAAGAAAGTACAGCACCGGTTCAAGGTCCTGACCTTGTTCGCCGCTCAATAATGAACGCTGGACATACCCCCGTTCTACAAAACAGACCAATGGCGATCGTTATCCGTACGCTTTTACGACTAATACTGCGGTGTTTCGAACTTTGTCTAACTTTTATTTGCCTTTTTAATGTTTGCCTTACGAAATGGATTTATTGTGTATATGAACGTGTAGAGAAGGGACAGTAATAGCACTAGTGGTTGGGCGTTTTTCAAATGCTCGCTTGATTGGCTCGTACTTTCGGGATGAAAATCTCTCGCCAATCACATTAACTTCTTCTGCTAGCTGAATTTAAAAGGCATTTCTCTTTCTAGGTATAGATTTCACAATCGTGCTACATTGTCACTTAATATCAGGGTTTATTTTGACCAAACTATTCATAGTGATAACTACATAAAATGTAGACTTTGCGACATGGAAATAGCGGTACATTAGCAAACTCCCTCGCCTCATCACGAAAACTGGAATCAAGATAAACCTGATTCTATCCATGTCGAATCGACAATTAATTCCGTCTTTGCAGCAAATATTGTTATAGTCCTACAAGATTTTGTATACAATAAAATTTATATGTAATGTGTAACTGAATATAAAGAAAAATAGTTTATTATTTAAACATAATTAATGCTTTCAAATGTCTTAAATAAAACAAGACAGACTAATACGGCATATTTAATATGGACTTGCAAATCTGGTTGTAAAATGTAGCGCTAAGTGGCTAAGTTATAATGAAGCCCAAGAAACTATACCAGTTTCTAGAACATATTTTACGTATACTGAATAACCTCAATCACTTGTAAAATAATACAAAAATAAACAGTCAATTCTGATTTAAACGTCTTCAAGAGACAGATTCATAGTTTGTGTTAAAATTATGAGGAGACTTACACGTCTTCATCATAGATAGAGTGTGATTGATACAAAGCGATGTGGGGTAACTAATTGGTCGCGTGCAAAGCCACCGTCGACCGCAGCCGATTGCGGCGATAACCGCGAAGGCAACGCGCGCAACACTGAGTGACACCAGTTGGATAACTACTTGAATTTACACTTTAAGATCTAACTATTTCATTATCAAAGTACTCTTTTACAGCCTGACTGGGTCGCAATCACCATGTATATGGCGAAAAAGCCCGTCATAGTGATTCGCTTCTGCGGGTCGCGTTTCGGGATCAGCCTGTGCATATCCAGCTTTTCGCAGGCCGGCATGACAGCGGCGACCAGCGAGGGATAGTGTGTCACTTGGTGGTCGCCATTGTTTTTGGATTGTCTGTGCTTACCATCAGGCATAGTGCAATCATTTTGCAGTGCTACAATAAAAATATAAAATAAAATAAAAACTCTCCAAAAAATTATATTCCGCTGAATGTATCTAATTAATTGAATAATTTCACTGCATCTTCTATTTTTTCACAAATCATTGATGCATCGCATACAATAAGGTTTTTAAAATCAACCTACCAGTCGCCCAATGAACAACGGTGTGATGTTCATCGTCTCTAGCATTTACGTCAGCGCCGGCGGCTAATAGGGCCTGCACCAGCGGTACATTCCCGTGTACGACTGCAAGGTGGAGTGGCGTTAAACCGTCAGCGTCACGAGCGTCGGCCAGCGTCGGCGCTGCCATGAGCACACGATCTGCACACGCCGCACGCGCTGCCTGGGTTGTCCCGCCGCCGCTTGATGCACAGTAATGCAAAGCGCAACGCAGACCTCTGTCTCGGACTCGTACTGATGATGGCTGCATTGTTAAAACCATCCTCTATTATCCAAATATTTACGAAATTTAATATCTATTTACCAATTACAACTTTATTAGCACATTAACAAAATGTATTTTCAATTTAAACTAGAATATGAATGAAAATCTAATGTTCAATGGACGGAATGAATCGGCAATTACTTGACAAGGTAAAATGTGTTACAGCAACCTATTTATAATCGTCACACGTGTAAAATGAAAATATTCATTTTACAGGAAAGTTTATTCAACGTAAACCTATTGATTGATTGGTACCATCGCGTAGCCGCGACTACCCGCGTGTTTAGATGCATTTCCTTGAACGCTTTTCAATCGACACTGTTTACGTCATATGAAAACACGTTATGTTGTAAAGTTTCATGGACGACTTAGGTAAAATTGTCTTGTCATTCATTGGTGTCAATATCCTAGGTTTAAATAACGATTTAAATATTTCATATTTGTGCGTGTGTTTTTCAACTGGTGCTTGTAAATCACAATAGATGGAATATTTATGGAAATACTGAGGTTGTTTAATAATAAACCTGTATTACGAACATGGGTTAAACTTTATGATCAATCATTTCTAAACCTATACATGAAAAGAAAAACAGATATATTATATACAAATACAGAAATTGTATTCTGTGATAATGATGAAGAAAGGTAACTTACATCTTTATTGAGTATGTCGACTACAGTCTTGTAGTCAGCCTGTTGACAGGCGTACATCAAAGGTGTGCAGCCATGAGGTAACGGAAAGCTCACATCAGCGCCTTTTTTTGAACTCTCCACCTTTTCTCGCTTAATCTTGGAGCTCTTGTCAAGTAAATCACCTTTATGTCTACTTTTAGGCTTCTTGAGGATGCTTGGGATGGGCTCGCCCCTGCTGCTCGTTGCGCGCTTCTCCATAACAAAGTGTGTTAAATGAGACGGGATAGCATGTATGTGGAGTGTCGCGTCAGTGTTTGTTAGCGCTGTAGCTCGCGAGGGCGAGCGGACTCGGAGGGTGCGTGCCTCAGACTGGCCCGTGAACCACCCGAGCCGCTGCCCGTTCGGACAAAGGTGGCGCTAGCCCATGGGTGGCACGCAACCCTCGTCCGACTTCTATATTTATACTAAAGTTAAAGGGGGTTGCCACCTTCCATATAAGTGAGCAATTCTCTATATTCCTCACTACACTATTGACATACGTACAATAAGACTATGTAGACTATGTAGATTTAAGATTATCTTCTCTAAATAGCTTTATTAGTAAATACTCAATTCGAAATTTGATACTTATGTAACTCCTGCAGGTTTCTACTACCGATTACTTCAATTGCCGATGAAAAATTACAATTTAAAAGGTTACCTTTCAACGTATCCTAATTAATTTTATAAATGCGAATGTGAATTTGTCCAGTTGTTACGCTTTCACGCCTTAATACTCAGACGATTATCATACAATTTTGCATATATATTATCAGGGTACAGATATGGACATAAGGTACTTTTTATCACGGAACATAGTTCTGTTAAAAATACAGATATGGACATAAGGCACCTTTTATCCCAGAAATTAGTTCCGTTAAAAATAGTTCAAATCAACAATAACCCGAGCGAAGCTGCGTGCAAAAGATATGTGTAAAGATATGTATTATACATTGTTTGATTTATAAGAAAAAATAATACTAACTGGAAACAAGGATACTGTCATTTAAAAATAACACAAACTAATACTACTGACCTTCAATAATCCGGAACACGGTTACACAGCTATTCGCAATAATATAACAGCAAACATAATTTTTGAACAAACTATAATATTAAACATTGTATTAAGCCACTAACAATGAATCAAGTGATCATAGTCAGCGAACCACGACGTCAGTTTTTTTTTCCACACATATTTTTCAACAAATTTAGGACTCCGAGATTTACCTTTTTAAATTTCTTACGATCGGTCGAGACTTAAGATGTTTTAACCAATTTTGAGTACCTACATTTGTAATTCGATTAGTAACAGTATTAACTCGATGTAAAAAGTGTCAGGAAGGCCTGGAATAATATCATAGAGAAAATTTATAGTGTGAAGTCTTCGATCAACAATAACTAGATAAAGGGTCACGTACAAATCGTAGCTAAAAGCCGTCCGCGTAAATATATACTTAGGTGTAGCTATTTGTTTACTAAGAAAAGGAGAAAAAGTGTTAAAACTGTATTAAATTCAACCTAATTACATCCATAACACCTTGTAATAAAGTCACAAATGTTCAAAATATTATCTAATACTTACGATAAAACGAGCAAAGTAATAAATTACCCCACACAAATGAAATGTTAACATAAACAACATTTAGTGTGAATTCAACCTTAACACGTAATGAATAAAGTACGTTTTCCCGTTATTGTGCGTGTTTGTGTCTGGTGAGGCCAAACATTTGTATCACAGGTTTAAAATCGGTAATTTTGTTCAAAATTTGATATTATTGGTTAGTTTAAAGCTTAAAATATAACTTATTCAACATGTATTTAGCGAAAGTAAGATACTCCGGCCGTTAAATTGCTTTTTCGAGTATTATTTTTGCATATTTTGAATACACTGCGGCATGTGAAACGGGCTTACATTGGCTGTGTTTCAAACAAACTAAACAAAATAAGGGCACACATTTCAAGAGAGCTCTTATTTACCGAGACGTATTTTTCGCGCCGACCCGTTATCTATAAATTGTTGATCGAAGTGTAAAGTTATAGAACAGTAGATTTCTCGGTGTTTGAAATTGCCAATACGTTACTACTTTGTATTGAATATATACCGTTGGCAGTTATTGTTCTAGTTAAATACAATGTTACCGAGAAACCTACGTACATTTTTGAGATGATATGACTTATATTGAAGTAACGCATTTCATTACATAGTATAAAACAAAGTCCTCTACCGCGTCTGTCTGTCTGTCTGTTCGCGACAAACTCAAAAACTACTGAACGGATTTCTGAGCGGTTATTAACTCCTACCGGGAGCGGCGGACGTTATCCCGCCCTGATAATAAAAAAAACCTCGACAAATTATATACCTAAACCTTCCACGTGAACCACTTTATCTACTGATGAAAACCGCATAACAATCCGTTTAGTAGTTATTGAGTTTATCGCGAACAGACACACAGACGTGGTAGAGAAATTTGTTTAATAATATATTCAGAGATTAAGTTTTACACGTTATCAAAAAGGTCGAATTATTTTCAACAATGTTATTTTAAAAAAACAACATTGAATTATTTTCGTAGTTAGCGATATCAACCATTCTAGTACATATATTATTATGATCACTTATAATAATAACACTACTTAGTTATGTTCTTGCATGAGTGTACTTCCGATGGAAGATACGAGTTTAATTATCACATCAACCCGTTATGTATCGGTGACTTCATATACCGAGAAATCTGATATAGATTTCTTTCTTATATTACAAATTTTCTCAGGATATTTTACTTTTAGAATCAGACACTACTATATAAGTACTACTATTGTGTAATAAGTACTATCAGGTATATACGAACTTACGATATAATAGTGCTCGATCAGCGGTCGAAATTCAACTCTCAATATAAAACAAACAAACTTTTTACTAAAGCTAGTGAGTGTCAACTAGACAAAAATAAAAGAAGATTGGTTGAGAAGCAGAAGGCGAAGACGTTAACTGTTTTGTATCTACCTATTCATATACAGGCTGAATGTTTAGACAGTAGCATATTTATGGAGGATACTCTGCACTCGATTCTCGGTATAAACTAATTAAAAAAATAGGTGTTTAATGTTTCACCTAATTATCTAGAAAAATACAATCCTCTACGCGTCTATGTTAAAGCATAGTGTTAATGACCGTGGGGTGATTTTACTTTCACTTGAAAGAGAGCGTGAGAAAATCAGGAACAAAACAAAAGAGTTTACTGTCCGTTTTATTATCGAAAGTTATTAAATCCGGGTCGCCTATTGTAGCTTTTGACACCGGTCATTGCACCTTCGCTGCCGGGGGACAGCGCAAGGGTTATGCCAGACTTTTACCTGCTAAAAACCACTCTGCCTCCTTGCGCGATTGTGGACCAGGGTGCGGTCTCACGATTAGCATGCTCCACACCGGTCATTGCACCTAGGTTTGCTACGATTGTGTTTACACTTTAGAAAGTCCTAGAACAAACTTTAACTTAGATTTTCTTGATTGTTTATTAGTATTTGTTTTGATATTATTATTTTATATGTTAAATGTGATCATGAAGTGTCATATCCTAAAATACTACGAGTGTTTATCCTTTCACCTCGTATAGATTCCTAATAAGACTCCCAACAATTAGTTATTACAAATACATCAAAGAACAATATTAATTTGTAGCTGGACATAGTCCATACTACCTAATACCTATATAGTTCATAGTCATTATATGGAGTTAACTTTGATGCGTGACGTGACCTCGGCACGCCGCTATGTTTCGATTGTAATCGTCTTTACATAATTTAACTAAGAACTACGAAAAAATGATTTCACTTCTGCTAATAAAATTATACGATGTAATTCTCAGTATACTTACTTAGAAAAACTACTGTTAGTTCAGTATACGAATATACGATATAGTTCAGTATATTTAATTACTATTATACAAAGATATAACTAGAAAGCTGATAATATAATATAGGGTGGATCAATATGTGAACGATGGTAACGTTTGAAAATGACGTAATCTCCGTGCATCCGACAAAAACAAATGTATTATATGTTTATAACTATGTATGGTTGTAAAAATATGTTCTGTTCTAGATTATTTATTACTAACCTCTGCCCACGACTTCGTTCGCGTGGAATAGTTACTTTGGGCTAGCGCTAACACGCAGCGGAAGCTCTCAAGAGGAAAAAACCCTGATTTTGAAATATTCTTCATCGGAGCTCCGCTCATATTGGTCTTAGCGTGTTGATACATAGCCTCTACACAGCCCCCCGGCCCGTCTCCCCTTGGTTCGGCAAGGAGACACGATAGGTTTTTTTTTTCTTAATTAGGGCAAAGCGTGACTGCCGCATCTGCCAGTGTCTTGTTTAAAAAGTACATAGTAAGGTACTTCTAAATTTTAAAGTTAGGGAAAACATCTCGAATTAAAAAAAAAAAAGAGAAAAACAGAAAATTATGAAAGGATCAGTAGCAATGTAAATATTGTAGGAAAAAAGGAGCTAAATTCTGATACTATTTCTCGTCATGAACGAAGCTAGTGCATGATAAACGTCTATATTAAGAGTATGAAGTATGGTAGTTATATTAGTAGGTAAAGGGACATGAAAGGACAATAATTGACTAAACAACACAGAGTGATCGTAATTACTACAAGAAAAAATAAGATGGTTTAAATCACCAACTTTGTAACCACAACTACAGGTAGGACTTTCTATGATTCCAAGTTTAGCGAGAGACACGATAGGTTGAATGGTCCAGAAACTAATATGAGATGCAGCGTCACCTACCAAATAGTATATCAAAAACATGCCACTTTCAACGTGGTGGCTTTTCATATGGTGTTAAAGTTTATCCATCTCATATAGTATATGATTTCCAATATTTTATATATGCATCACATGTAATTAAATAGATAACACGATTGCTACGTATAGATGGATTTTCCATGCTTTAATCTTGAAAAAAATACCAGCCCTGTATGAGTTAATAAATTATTTACAAAATTAAAAACGCACAAACTAAATTATACTCAATCGCTGAGTTTCAAAGTTGTTATTACCGCGTAACGTTTCTTGTGACTGATATATTGATTTTAGTTGTATACTAGTGTTCATCTAACTATCACCCTCGGATAGAAAATCTGCATTGTTCCCGTTATACACAATATTCACTTTTAAGAGTTAATGAAGTTGTGGTCAAAAACAGATAAAAAAGACATGAAAGTGGTACCTGACGTAACTGTTACTCGTGATAAATTATTTAAAATATTTTCTAATAAACGAAACAGACGTAAAATGATCAAAAATCTTTGAAGTTTTATTACAAGGGAGAAGAATTGACGAACATGTTTACGATCAATACTTCGATTCGAAGTAGAATACGGATTTTGTCGGGTCACTAATAATTACTATAAAACTGAATAAATATTCTATTTTTATCAAGTTCCAATATTCTAATTAAGCGTTTTGATAATGATTGTTAATATATTGAGTATTGTACAAATGTTATAGAAGCCGTAAGGAGCGTAAGGAGAGTTCGGCTTCAACTCGTTGATGGAATGAAAACAAAATCTATTTTCGATTATTTTTTTATGTCACTAACGCACTCCATCTGCTCCTAAACAAAAAATAAAAGAAATGAGTTATTGAGTAACAGGGGGCTAAAAGATACTGAACAGATTTATCTTACTTTATTTAGGTATAATAGATAACCTAGCGCGGCGTCCTAATATAACCTAAAATGTACCCTTCAAACTCTATGGACTTACTCGTAGAAACATGTCTTTACTGAGGCTTGTATATGAGTAATACGTAATAAACCGCTTTTCGCTTCTATCTCTTTGTTACTTTATTTCTCCTAAACTGTGTAACGGATTTTGATACGGTTTTTACTATCATCTAGATAATTTATACTGGAAGGCTTATTTATATGTATATCTTATTTATATAAAACAGATAAAAGTCGATATATTCTAATAAAGTCGTAAGAAGGAATGTTCGTGAGCTTACTTCGAAAACGCTGACTAAATCTTATAGGATATGCACATAAAAATAATGTGCTACATACTGCATTGTATCTTGTAGATACATCTACATTTGTACATCTTAATAATGCCTACAGAAAACTCTGCGATGGTATGTTTATCTCTTAGGGATAGGATTAATCCACAGTAGGTACTCATTTTTAATATTTTACGTACTTTTAAAAGATAAGTATTTATTTCCGACATAATAAAAAAAATTATAATTCTTATAAATTACTTCATTGAGATCAAAATTGCCTTTAACAGCACACAATTTTAAAAATATCTTATAATTTATTCACAAATTTAAATTTACGTGCAATAAAAGAAAGCTGTTTGTGTGTAGCTTCTTAGGTTGCTTTTATGATATCAAAACGTCAAAAAATGGATGAAAATTGTTTAGTAACTTATAGCGGCATGTTAATATGTACATATATTGCATTCATGCGAAACCAGGACGGGTCGCTAATTTGGTATAAGTGATATTTACAGTCCTCGTCAATCTTACTAGCCACTTTGAATATCTACTATATTAATAAGTTCGGGCTTGCGTGTAATATAGTCCAGAGTTCAATACAAACCATAGTTAAAATATATAGGAATATAAAACTGATACATATTTTTAAGACAATGCAACGGAAGTCCGTTACGGAAACACGGCGTCACGTTTCTGTACCATCCGGTTTTTAAATATTTTTGATTTTGTCAACAAATAGTTTATAAACAAATCAATCAAAATTCTTTGAAATAAAAAATATTAAATTGAATAATAATAAAAATCATACAATAGAATTAACTATGTATTATGGGCGCGCGACCGTGCTGCCATCTGGTTTCAATGTAAGTAAGTAACAAATTAAATCAAAGCTGCATTATCTGTAGTGGCATCTATCAGCTAATTCGGACCTTAAATAACACAGGAAATGTTATTATCAACTCTTTGTCATAAATAAAATAAAAGAGTTATCATAAACCAATCATACCATATTTGAAGTATGATAGTAATTAAATTATTGTTTTAAAATGTATAGGGGTCGACGATAATAAATGTATATTACTAGTGTCACTTCATCAATAAATGCCTTTATAAATTCTCATATGATGTATTTATTTTTAGCTTAATCGCCATCTCTTTAACGCCAAAAAAGTTTAACTTCAATCGCTTGTGACGGTTACAAACACTCATTTTTAATCCAGTTTTAAGTTGTCTCGATGTATTAGGCATATTATATTATAAGTACCAAGGGGGCCCGGCGGACGATGTCCCGCCCTGATAATAAAAAAAACTTGACAAATTATATACTAAAACGTTCCTCGTGAATTACTTTATCCACTGGTGATAACCGCATGAAGATCCGTTCAGTAGTTTTTGAGTTTATCGCGAACAGACAGACAGACAGACGCGGTAGGGGACTTTGTTTTATACTATGTAATGATATAATATGTTTTATATCTAAATTCGTATTCTGCGCAACCATATTCAGAGCGGTCAAAATGTTTGTCGAGGACTATATGCCTTTTCAAATATTTTTTACATGAATTTTATAACCGGATTAACTCATTCCGTATTTAGTTAGTTTTGTTTCTTTTATTATCTTTCTTCTTCTTCTTCTTACCTTTATCCCACATAAGTAGGGTCGGTACAACATGTTTGTCATGTTGTGGTATATGATTTAGCTTAATTTTTACGATCGGCCGCCTGCCTGACATCAACCCTCCTTGGGATTATTTTGTTGTACCACTGTATTTATGATTATTATTATATAGTTACGAAGTCTGATTGGATCCTTAGCCTTACAATTTTTCTGTATGCTTTAGCTTTGGTAGGCTATTTATAGTGTCTCTTTGAGCGGCACCACCATTCCGGTTAAAAACAAAGTTCTTCAAGATTATGCTTGCTATATTGCCATTTTTATGTAACAGAAAACTAGTCAAGTTTAGACTATTCCCGAGGAATGCATTTTCGGTTTTTTTTCAAGTTTCGCGGTTTCAGAATTTTCTCAGTAATAACAATATAATATTATATACAATAAACCATTATAATAATATAAAATATGAAAACTGTAATAGAAAAATAAATGCAAATAAAACGACATGTCAATGTTATAATTAATGTCAATGTCTTTTATTATCTTTATGGCTTATTATTGTGAGACAAATAAGTGAAACGTATATATGTATATATAACTAGTAATTAAGACCACATAATATCAACAATAACCGTGGATAACTAACAGGAAAATTATTGTAGCTTATTTTTAACTAGAGTCAATAGGTTAATTTGACGTGTATATTTGTAACAACAATTAGCAATACTATTTACCGACCCATCTCCCCTCCGCTCTCCTCTCTCCTCTCCTTTTCCCTCCCCTAACCCTTCCCTCCGAAAGATGGCAACGCACTTACGACTCCTCTGGGGTTGTTAGTGTGCATGGATGGTGGTGATCACTTAACAGCAGGTGACCCACCTGTTCGTTTGCCACCTAAGACATAAAAAAAAATAAAAAAAATATTTACCTATACAATAACATGGTAATTAAAGATATTTATTCGAATCGTTATCAGTACATAACATAAAGCAGTCGAACAAACTTTATTTAAAGTATATATTTGTACCGCTTTTAACGTCACTGGATCGTTTATATTAAATACACTCTTAAACTCGTTATTTTGTTATTACCTAAGTAAATTTATTTACACTGTAACAATATAATTTATGCAAAAGGCTGCCTGTTTGTTACACCAAAATCTGACATATAGATGTAGCCTCGGACCTGGAGAAGGCTGTAGGATATTTATAGTCTTAAATATACCAAAAAAACACACGATCCAAGTCGCGTGAGATAGCTAATTATAATTCTTAGTCTTTCCGTTTTTTTATTCTTCACTGACCGCAACTATGGTCACATAAAATTAATTTATTGTTACTGATAAGCCGATATGAAGGTGGGAGAGCCACGCTGAAGCTATTACTGATTTCAGCATGAATGGGTCGACTCGCCCGCAGTAGTACCGCCCTCTCACAGAAAACCGTCGTGAAGTAACAGTGCTTGCATTGTTGCGTTTCGTTCAGTCAGTCAGAGCGTCGGAGACCCACCTCCCCTTCCCTTTCTTCTCCCCTCCTCTCCCTACTCCCCTACCGTTTCCCCCCAAACACAGGCTGGCAACGCACTTGCAGCTCCCCTGATGTTGCTAGTGTCTAGACGGCGGTGATCACTTAACGTCAGGTGACGCGCCTGTTCGTTTGCCTCTTATGATATAAAAAATATATATAGAATACGCTTGATACATCTATCAAGGATTCGGTTATATTATTTTGAAAACCACATTCAAATCGGTTCAGTTCATTCAGCGGTTCATACTGAAAATCGCTAATAATTACAATAAAATACCTATGCCACGTTTTCTGTTCCGTCTCTTAGTGAAATTATATTTAGGATCAGATCAATAGTTGAACTCTTAAAAACTTTCTTCTTCGTTATAACAGCATAGACCAGATATATATCCATTAAATTTAAATAAATAAATATCTGAATAAGTATATGTTAATTATGAACAGAAATGTATTAAAAAAGACATCATAATTCTGTTTCCAAGCCGCATTACTGTTTCGCTGTTCGTATTTTTATGTTTTTGGGTTAATTACAGATTGAAAAAAAAACAGACAGACAAAATGTTTTAATATCATATTCGTGTCCTTTATAATAAACTAGCTGTCCGTCCTGGCTTTGGACGGATGTAGTAACGAGCAAAAGGAGCCTAATCTTCCCTTTACAGTACGACCATATAATGAAATAAAACGGCAACTGACAGTTAATTTGTCACTTCGGTCAAAATTTAAAGAGCTCCCTAGTCTCTTGTGTCTTAATTTCTTACTCACTTTTCATATACAGATTTTTAACTCAGATTTTTCACTTCATGCGATTTTCCAAACATTTTTTTTTAATGCAAACCTTGAGCTGACTATTAATTATACATACAACAAAAAAATAATTAGCCAAATAAGTGAACCCATTCGGAAGTGATGGGTGTATGTATATACAATCGGCAATTTTTATTTATACGGATAACATTTATAGAAAATATTCATTTCATTCATTCATTTGATGAGCTATTACTGAGCACAATAAAAAAAAGTCAAGGCAGGAGGACTGCCGATAGAAGTTATTTTTTATTCTAGAACGGCATAATCACTGCACTGTGCCTGATGGTAAGCACAGTACAATCCAAATAATGGTGACCACCGAGTGACACAGTATCCATCGCCGGTCGCCCCTGTCATGCCGGCCTGCGAAAGGCTGGATACGCACAGGCTGATCCCGAAACGCGTCCCGCAGAAGCGAATCACTATGACGGGCTTTTTCGCCATATACATGGTGGTTGCGACCCAGTCAGACTGTAAAACTCTACCACCCCGCTTTCGCCATTGCCTCGTTCGTTATTCAGCAGGGTGCACCACGTGCAGGTGAGGTTGGCTTGGATGTCTCAAGTCTTCGATGTTATTCGACACCCCTTACACCCCTTTGAGTGAAAACTCAAAACAATGGAATAACTATATTCTCTTATGAATTAATAAATTAATTATGGTATGAATTATTAACATTTCATTATTATTATATAGATTATTATCATTAGTTTAGTTTTCACATCTATTAGCACTCCAAACAATAATTACATAAATGTTTATACAGTTTAATAATTAATCGAACATATGATGGGCTGCACATTCTCGAAATCATAATATATAGGACTAGGACAACTTCCAAAAATACCGCTCCACGCGCTTAAATAAGTTTCCATTTAAAAAAAAAGGTGTGTGTGCGATTCACACACGATAGAAGTGAAACTTCAGTAAATCGACAAAAGAATGAGATGAATATATATAACAAGGGTAGGATAATTACAAAGTTTATTTATGAATAATAAAATGAATTTATTACTTAGCACAACAAGATATAAAAATATTCACAAACACTGTTAAATAATAGCACACCACGCTGACTTCTTACTAAAAAGCTGTAATACGCAGCCGCATACAGTGTACAGTAGTATTAGCTCACGTACTTTTCACATATACTAACACACGTTAAATGCTCAAATACAAGCAAGTATTAAACAGTGTGTAATATACATACACACCAACATTTGATCTCTCGTTCTGGCTCACTATTTTTTTTTATTTGTGTCTGTTACCTGTCGTTTTTTCCGTTGCATCCGGTTTGAAATCACAACGATGTTAAAGAAGTTTCACTTCAAAAACTTTTTAAGTTCTCAAAGACAGTCTACATATAATTAAATCAACCATGATAGTTTTGCGTGTACTGCGTGCCTTTATTAAGTAAGTACGCATAATTTCTTTGTGTAAAACAGGCACCTTCTAGTGGGCACGCGACGTTTAAAGGGTGACTTGAAATCGTTTTCTCGTGTTTCCCTGTAATTCTCCCGGCATCTGTTAAAGTTGACCCACTGGCCTCGATAATAACAAAGGGCCGACCAGAGGTTGCCGTTGTAAAATTCTTCTGGCACTTATAATTATCGTATAAAACGACCGAGACTGCGAAATGAGTTCAATTAGTTGTTTAGGTTAATTATTACTACTACCGATTACATGAAGAGGTAAAAAGTTTGTGAGTTTCAATGCAAATATGCATATACTCTAAAAACACATTTTCATATTGTTTTCTGTTACTTATTCGAAACGAATCATAACTTATATTAAGGTAAAATATTTTTTTGCGGGTGGTAGAGCTACGCTGAAGTTATTATTGGTTTCAGTATGAATGGGTCGGCTCGTTCACCAGACTACGGCCCCCTCGGCAGCGGCTCAACCCTAGGTCCGTTCCCTCGGCGTGGAGCCTTTGAGTACGCTGCTCGCGCGATACAGTAACACAAAATCATACAACACTGCAACAACATTACACATATCACCTCCACACACGTGCACGCACACATGCTTACACAGGAAAGTGGAAGGGTTTTTATTTTTGTTTTTCCCTTATTGAACTGAAACCGTTTAGAAAAATTACCCAACACAAAATACATATAAGAGTTGTTGAGGTATGTATGCTTGGTACACATATATGTCTCAATAACTCATATAAGTATGAATATGTAGCTAAGCTTAGGTTACCTCAGATAGGTCGCGAATTGCATGAATCAGGCAACAACCCAAGCCGAGGTGTGCTGCGCACCCTTGAGCTAGTTGTCAAAAGGAAATCGGCTGAGTGCCTTAAGCGCTCGCCTTAGTAGTCCGGTGAAGCTGATAAGACCTTGCTAGGTCAATAGCGAAGTCAATTCGAAAAAAAAAGTGTCGGCTCGCTCGGGGTAGTACCACTCTCTCATAGAAAACTGATGTGCAGTAACAGTGCTTGCATTGTTGCGTTTCGTTCGGTCAGTGAGAGCGCCGGTGGCCCACCTCTCCTCCCCTGTACTCTCTTCTCCCTCCACCCTCCTTTTCCCCCAAACAGAGGCTCGCAACGTACTTTCGACTCCCCTATACCTATACCTTGAGAATAATACACTTTTCTACATGAAAGTAACCCCTTTCATACCCTTGACAACGTGTACGTATGCAAAATATCATAATAGTTGGTTGACTAGCGAAAGTGCAACAAATAAACGAACAAACTCACGTTCGCATTTATAATATTAGTTAACATAACAAACAGCTCATATATAATACATATGTATAAATATTTGATATCCAGACACAAAACTATCAAATTTGCTTATCGCACAAAATTGACTTAGGTACGGTCGGCAATCGAACCCATAACCTTTCCGTTTTGTAGTAGAGTTTATTAGTACGCGACCAACAGACTGATGGTTATATGGGCGTCTTTTAGTTTTATTAAATGTTTTATTGGAATGACACCATAAACCATAAAGTCGCGGGCTGTTACTAGTGTATACAATAATTTTTATAGGCTGTCTCTCAATCATTCAACTTGTAAGATAAAGCGACCATTTTACTCAAGGAAACTGATGGTAACTAGATAGATTAAACACGGGTTCGAGTGATGAATCTGAGAGATATATTTCGCTACACACTCACATAGTGATAAATGTATTGAAGATAACATTTATTTTTATTACCCAACTACGCAAAACATGTGTAACCTTTTTCGGTTTTATGTATGTACGCTTATTTACTTCTTTGGCACGATCTGCAGTCTAATCAACTTGATGGAGCCGTCGTTAACTTTGTCTTAAACGTAAGAGTGACGTTGTTGTAAATATTTCAGTACTAGCTGTTACCCGCAATTTTGTTCACGTGGAATTTAATAAATACGTGCAGTTCTATATACTGCTCCTTTAATTCATTATATTTACGCGGAACCCTATTTTGTTTTCTAAGATAAAAGTCCTTATAACATCAGTTATCTGCCAATGGAAGTCCTGTCAAAGTCTGTCGATCGGTTTCGGAGACTAGCCGGAATAAACAAACCGACAAGTAGTTGGTTTTTGTTATAAATCCTAATATACCTACTCTCATATATATTTAGTAAAAGCTATTATTTTACATTACAAACAGGCACTTCACTTTTCTTTATTTATATAGATCTTTTAGATTTGTATAATTTGCTTTTGAATTCATCCGTATACGTATTTTCTAAATTAGAAACGATTAAACTATTTCTGTGAAGGTCGCCATGTGCTGTCTTTAAAAACATTTGAATATTAAATTATCACACGTTTTTGTGCCGGGATGTATTTTTAATATGAATATTGTCGATTTATCGTAACAAATTGTCCTATTTTAATAATTTCAGACCAACCTACATCAGCAAACAGTTGTAATATTGTATTTTTCATCAATTCTTTGCTAAAGATTCGGTTATATACAGTAATCAAAAAAACAATTCAATTTTATCACCCACTACTAAACAAAACTAAAAGCATAGTTTTGTCGTTATACTTAGCATTGTTTACGTTAAAATCGAGTAATTTAAATGAAAATTAACAATAAAGTAGGTCGTGTATCGATCTGGTTGAACCAGCGCACACGATATTTACTTTTAACAAGTGTACGCAGACTGTCAAGATTTTGTGATGGGTTAAGTAGAAAATATAGTTATAGTGTACAGTGGTACTACCTGGTGCAAACGGCACATAATTATGAGATAAATTGTCCACAATTCCTTTATAATTGGCAAGCTGTACCAGCGCCTCCACACGCATCTGTTTTTATTTATTATAATAAGTGCTTGAGTTATAACAAAATTGTCATTGTGTAAGTATTCCCTTTGTTCATATTTCTACGCATGCCAATTTTCATGAAGTTCCATTCACGGTACAGAAGTTGATGTGTTGCAACGCCAACTAGTGGCGAGTCGAGTTGAACGGAAATCATAAAAACTTTTTAGATAATAGGTGAAATAGTGTTAAATCTCATATATTCATATATCCATTCTAGAAAGAGACATTTGGTAACATAACTAGTGTTTACAAATTTGTAGATAATAATATAATAACGATAATCATGGCTGTTTTAATAAATGTAAATCTTTATTGTTTGTTACTTAGTAATCCTATCTTGTAACGACAAATAATTTGCTGTGAAAAGCTTTAAATTATATCAGAATCATTTGCTTATTCATAGAGTGAGAACAAATTAAATTCTCATAAGTCGTTTCAGTGAGACGCGATTCTATTTCTTACAAACGGAATTCAAATATATGATAACTTTTTCATAAGATAGTCATGAAATAAATGTTACTAGAACTGATCATTTCTATACGTTTTTAGGAAAATAGCTACTGAGATATTAAGAGAGAATCCTCTCAAAGTGAAAGTAAAAAATCCTCTTCTAGTGAATACTGAGAAGAATGGATCGATCCTTATTAAAGGTATATGAGAACTCATAGAAACTTATAGCAGTGAAAACATTAGATTTCTGAAACTGTAATTTATATACTGTCTTAAAAAACGAATAATAAGTTTTTTAATCAACTGGAAATTTTTAAAATTCAAGGATTTTCTTTAAAAAATCAATAGTTTATCAAAATTGATAGGATCTTATCCATATGATGTTGCTCGAGAAACGTCGATCAAATTTGTTATTATAGTATACTATCTGTGCCTCCGTCACGTATATGTCACTCCCTCCACGTAGAACCTAATGTAAAAAAACGGTCGTTAACAAAATCATCCGAATGTACTAAATCTAAATTTTCTTATCAATTTCTCTCTCGTATTCAGGTCGCGTCGTCATTAACCAGGTAGATGATTATTACCAATTAGACGGATTGCGAATTTAAGTGCCATGTCAAGCGAGTTTTGGTGTCTCAAAAGGCAATTACAGAGTGGATCAATATGTGAATGATGATGATGTCTGGAATTGAATCATCTCTGTGCATCCATTAAAAACATTTGCGACATGTACCTAATATATTCTAAATATGCGAGTTTTGGTGTCTCAAAAGGCAATTATAGAGTGGATCAATATGTGAATGATGATGATGTCTGGAATTGACTCCTCTCTGTGCATCCACTAAAAGCATTGTATAATGTATTGGAAATATATGTTTAAAAAATGTACCCGATCGAGTTTCTTGCCGGTTCTTCTCGATGACTGGGTTGTTTTCCGAACCGGTAGTAGTCTTTGACGTTCATAAGTGCCTTATTAGGGCCTAAACTGAATAAAGTATTTTTGATTAGATTTAATTTCGCAAGCAGTACTTTAACAGTGAGTATTGTTCAAACAAACAGACAGACATTTCTAGAAATAATTCTAAGCTATTTTATTACTTATAGCTTCTGTCCGCGACTTCGACCGCGTGGAATAGTTAGTTTGGACTAACTCTAACATGCAACGGAAGCTCACAAAAGGAAAAAAACGATTTTGAAACGTTATTCATTGGTGCTCCGCTCCTAGTAGTCTTAGCAAGATTTTATATAGCTTATAGCCTTCCTCGTTTAAGAGCTATATAACACTGAAAGATTTTTCCTTAGTATTTCCTGAGATTAGCACGTTCAGTCAAATTAGTTAAGGATTACTACTCCTCTCGTACTTAACTCGAGCCGTTATTCAAATTACAATAACTTATGATAGAGTGGACCGATTTTAATGAAACAACGACTAGATTACTCTCGAGGATGATTTATGATTTTAACCTTTAAAGGTTTTGTCACGAACGCAATACTTTAGCAGTGACGCGTGTTCATACAAACAGACAGACAGACAGACATTTCTAAAAATGATTGAAATATATTCCTAAACACCGGCAACAATTTTTTTCACAAATATCGAAAACGTACAGACACATTATATTAACTTTCTTATTAGATATAATTTAAGAAAATAAGTATAGGTAATCTTTTTCTTAAATATCGAGTATATGAAACCAGACAACCTTATCCTAAAACTAAACTTTACGATTTATGGCACATAAATAGACATAACATTTGACAATAAAACTGTAAACGTGCTTATTTTACGACTGCTCCAGTTTGGCTACATAGGACATTAATTGAAAAAAGAAATTGAGATTACGACCAAGAGTGGTTATAAAATTCTGAAGGTTGACGTTAGTATGTCGAATAATCAGACGTACTGGCGGTTCTTCTGTCGTCTACAGTCTGCGATTGCCAAATGTGGGTCAGCGATCAATCGCGATAAACGGTAAGTTCGCTCATGGTTGCGATTAAATGGAAATTAAACGATAGGTCGCCATCACTGCCCGGCGAACTCAATCCCTCTATATTATATAACTATGGTGACCCGGCTACGCGTTACTGTGGCTTTGTTATTATATTATTACATATTGATAAGAATTCATAATTGTTGTTGATAATACGACCAATAAACATCACTTAACGATTTAAATATTTTTTTAATATAAAAAAACTACGTTTTGTGACTTAAATATAAAAGTTAGACATATACTGTCGTTGACTTTTTTGTAGGCATTATCAAGCTCTACAAGAACTCAATCATATGTCTCTCATCGTTAAGGCAGCGTTCGTAAGAAACGTTCGACCATTTTTTTCCGACTTCCTTTGTAAATCCGGTTACCACAAAAAAATCTTTTCATTTTTCGGGTTAATATATAGCCTATGACACTCACAAATAACATGACTTTCTATTAGTAAGAATTTTCAAAATTGGTTTAGCAGTTTCTGAGATTACCCACTACAACCTCACAAACTTTACCTCTTTATAATATTAGTATAGATAACTGCTTGCCCTGGGTTGTGTCCGTGTACTAACGAAGAAAATGTGACCAAATCTTCCCTTTATAGTACAACCATATGTAATGAGGTAAAATGGCAAATGAACAACGAAATATTAATTTGTCAATTTTGTTAGTATTAACAGAAACATTTATTTTTATAAACATTTATAACAGAAATATTTCCCTACTGTCTTCTGTCGCACTTATTCACTCGCTTTTTATATAGTGATTTTCAGGCCTTTTTGTTACTTCTCTTCTTCTGGAGGCTCGCAAATTTTCGAAAATTATAACTCCATACATATTTATACGACTCTTATTACAAATACAAAGAACTGTGCGACACGGGTAACTGTTCTAGAAAGATAGATTAAATTTTTTATGTGGATAACTTTGAACCAATAAAAATTATTTTTGTAAAGTATACCAAAATTGTTTTTTATTCTTTTTTTCCAAACTCTTTCACTTTTTTTGTTTTGAGGCAATTTTTCAATATTTTCGTAATTCCCTTTAAGGACACTGCGTGCCTCCGTAAAAAACGTCCTAATGATTTTTTAACCCAAATATTTCACTTTTTCGTGCGATTTTTCATACATTTTTTTTCGTACAAACCCTGCCCTGGCGATTAGAAACACAACAAAAAAAGAATTAGTCAAATAAGTGTAGCCGTTTGGAAATTACGTGCTTTTTTATGTATATGATATCTAATATATAAAAATAACGTGCCACGGTGTTGAACCTCTCCGAAAGGGCAGGACCGATTTTTATGAAATTTTAAATGTATATCTGGTAGGTATGACAAAGTAGGTCGTAAAGTATATATTATACCTCCAGGTGATTAGTGTGTCCTTACCTTAAAAAAACAACTTTTTTGACAATTTTTCTTTTTTGTTTTTTTTTTTTTATTTGCAAGTATATATTATACATCCAGGTGATTAGTGTGTCCTTACCTTAAAAAAAACAACTTTTTTGATAATTTTTCTTTTTTGTATTTTTTTTATTTGCTATAAAAAATACACATAACCCATTTTCACCTTCCTAAACTCACCCTCCCATTTTTTATTCGCGATTTCAGTATTTTTGTATGAACAATATCCAAATTCTTGATGTTGATTTTAATCATATTCATAATTTACACTAATACAGTTAACGCTGCGGTAATGTTAGGTGTATTAGTCATTCGCAGACGATTTATACGTGGATAACAACTTGTGCGTCAGCTTCCATTTTTAGCTTACCTATGAATACCTGAGCATAATAATTATAAAACCATATTGTACAACTATAATAAATAATAGTTTAATTCATATTTCATTTTTTTATATAGTAAACAGTATTGAAGAACTATGTACGCAATATAATCTTAAGTGACCATTGAAACATACTTATAACCTACATCAAAATAATATTGCAGTCTTAGAACATCCGACTTGGGGTCGGGCTATTATGTAGTTGATACTCCTAACAGATAGACACTCCGTTGTCATTTTATTCCATTGCAGGGTGGTATTATAAAAGGAACATTAAAGTCTCATTTCCTTTGTTAACACATCCGTGCGAAGTTTGAGCCGTCAACTAGTTTAATACAGAACACATTCAGGAACATAATACATTCTCCGTACAATCTTATCAAAAGTTCACAGTTCACTGTACAATTTATCTGCTTTCCTTTAATCGATCTTAAACTATACATACAAATCGAATCTATATAGTTGTCTATTGTTTGTCCGGGCTAAACTTTGCAATTACTGAATCGATTTTAATGAAATTTTTACAAACCTTTTTAAAGTATTACGTAACCTATTACCATTATGCTATTCAACTGGAACTAGGCAGTAATTATAAAATCGTTAAAAATCTTCAACTCGTTAAAAAGAGTTATATGCATTAAGTATTACGTAATGACCAATTTACAATAATAAAAAACAACAAAACCATTTTAACAAGAACGAAATGACAGGCCCTGTTTTGTATATTATACAATATTTTGCGAATGCACATTACTAGATCAGCAGATTAACAGTTAAGACGTTGTCTATATACGATTTTAATGAAATTTTTACAAACCTTTTTAAAGTATTACGTAACCTATTATAAAATCGTTAAAAATCTTCAACTCGTTAAAAAGGGTTATATCCATTAAGTATTACGTAATGACCAATAACAATAATAAAAAAACAACAAAACCATTTTAACAAAACGGAATGACAGGCCCTGTATTGTATATTATACAATATTTTGCGAATGCACATTACTAGATCAGCAGATTAACAGTTAAGACGTTGTCTATATACATATTTATTAGAAACTTTTGTTCGCAGCATCACTCGTGTGCTTCACTCAATATTTAAAAACGAAAAAACCTACGTTACTTGCCAATAGTGTAGCTTTCATATAGGTTAAAGAATTTTGAAAATAGATTAAGTACTATGTAGTATCTTTGAGTTTGTCCATTACAAACATAAAATCAATCTTTTCTCGAAATCAAATAATCAAATAGATACGTATAGATTTACATCTATATAGTACATTTAAAATCTGTAACTAGTAGAAATCTGTAAATTTACTATAGATATTATTAGATATTTATTCATGAATTTGTATATTCTGTTAATTTAATGGAGGACAGAGATAATAACAAAATACGGTGTATTGAATAAACCGCGCTCGCCGACCACTTAAAGTCTAAGTCTAAATCTAAAAGTGTTTTAAAGGGCTGCATTTGAGATTCGCATCTTTATATAAAGATTGAAGGGGATTGGAGCAACGGGGTAAAGGGGTGATTTCCCCTCTCCGCGGAAAGTTATAGTTACTAAGATATTTATGATCAAGTTTTGAGGTTATGTTTAATTTCCGAACTATCATTATAATTTTGTATTGTACTTGATGATTTTAAGTTAAAACTAAACATTTTCGTCTCCGTTTGGTTAGGTTAGTTTAGATTTGCGAAAAAAAAAGAGCGAGCAGGCCGTGGCAGCGGTCGGCGAGCGCGGTGCATTTAATACACAAGTACTCAAAATACTTATGTATATGTGGATATATAGACCACATATAGATAAATATCACGCGTTACCAAATTACAAATTCATGTTATTACTGGATTTCCACCGTACATATTGTAAACAGGAAACTATCGGTATATTCAGCAAATAGTTATATATTCAAAACCACTAAACCGGCTTACGTGCTTATTTTTTAAATCCTGGGTGTATTCTCTGATTAGATTTTAGTATATGTTTTCATACATGAAACAATATATAGAATTACTTATGAAGTTAGAAATACAAATTAACTCGACTAAAAGCATATCTCAACACTATTTCTATAGTTCACGCTATAGTCGCAAGTACTGCTAGTATTATCAAAACATAATTTTAACTAACACTATTGGTGTCGTTAATTTATAAGTCAATCGGTACTCACCTTTATTATAAGAATGGTTATCCATCGATCCTTCCCAAAGCGTGGACAGCTTAGTATTTGTTCATAGCGCTTCGTATATTGGTATCCGAAATCCCAAATGTTAAATTTACTAATACAACTCCACGTCTAGTTTTTATGTATAGAAATCGAATCAGTCTTTTTTATTCGCCTGACAAAAAAAAAACACGAAGTCCTCTTGAACAGTTGGTAAATAAACATTAAATGACAGAGGCATATTACCTTTGGGCTGCCCTGTTTCCATGGCTACGAAAGGGACGCCTGAACGTTACCATGACTTATCAACATAGCGTTACTTTGTACACGGCTTTATATCAATTACAATAACAAAATTTCTTCAAATATTTAGTAGCAAATTATATTCTTCCTATCGTCTTCTTGAAATTGTAAAATCAAGTAAAGATTTTGTCAATCAATGATATTCTGTTTTGAATTTTTCAATTAATTATAGTGTGAATGAGAATATTTGAATTTTAGAACTGATTACTGAAATTATTAACATTAGTGTGGTTTTCATATCGATTGCCACTAGGAGCAATAATTATATACATTTTTATAAAGTCTATTAACCAATCAAACATATGGTGAGCTGCAAAATATCAATATTACGTGTACACAGGCCCCTATACTACGCATCGCTAGTACGCATCGTCTGACGCAAGCCGTGCATGTCGGTCATATTTACTAGCATGTCATCATGCGAAATTATAGATTTATCTTCCGCCAAAAATACCGCTAAAGAAATTTTCACTTCAACAATTTGTCCTACAAGATGTAATTGCTTTGTATGAATATCATACAGATATCTCCACGGATCAGTGAATGAGACATATTCTATTTATTAATCTTAATTATCCTAAGAATTGTAAAATAATGGTCCCAGCTTGGAAACTTAGATGCTCCGAATCACTAAATTCGAATAAAATGTTAGCAAAAACATCATATTCTTGGTAACAGCGAGCTATGTTATTGTAGAAACAAGTTACATCTTAAGTCCAATTTGTAAATGAATAAACGCTCTTATTTTTTTCTTCTAAACTCCTCCGCTTTGCCCTCGACTTGATGCTAAACAACGCAGACCAAGGCATGGATATCAGTTAAATTATTATGAAAATATAGAAGAGTGGAGGCTAATATAAAAATAAGATAATTAAAAAACTCATGAAACCATAATTGGGTTTTAAGTGCAAATCAGCGCTAAGTGTTTCTTATAACACTTTAGCATATGCTGAGCTGGACATCGTTTCATAATGCTGCGATATGCACATTTTTATCCACTCTTGTACACTTGCATATTATGTAATACATCAAATATTTCTTTCTTTCTTTACTTAGAATTTGGTACTTAATCAGGTAACCCGTAGTAAGACTGATTTCTTATATTCAACGCTATATAACCCTAACTAGCTTAACTTCGCATGTAGATTGATATATCCGTTTTTTTATGTTTCTGGTGGTTGTCTAGTGATTTGACCAGCGGAATATCAATCCGATGCCCATAGGGTTCGAACACCGGCATGTACTAACGATTTTTTCGGAATTCGCCTGTAATTAAAATTGATAACACTATCTGCTGATGGTGAAGGAAAACATCGCTGGGAAACCTGAACCTGAGAAATGTTTTTGCATGGTACTGCATAATACTGCATAATGTATCTGGGAAAACATAAAACTGTGGATTTCTCAGAATTTGAAATCGCCAATATGTCGTGGGCTGGCGTGGTTATTATGTCCATACCATCCTTCGGGAAGAGGACTATGGCCCTGCAGTGGGTTTCTTACAGGCTGATGATGATCATGGTTGCCTTAAATAGAAAATGTCATATATTATGATCAACTGTAGATTATGACTCAACTATGTTTATTATTAGCCCTCAGAGCCCTACATCTAGAGTGATGACTCCTTGTATCGGATCTAATTCACAAATCGGATTATCAAATCGTAAGTTATAAAGACACTTTGCTACACTTTTGAGCGATAGATTATTTGTTTTAAAACTTTATATTCTCCTAGAGAATCACCATGAATTCACGGAATCACTGTTCGCGTTTGTCCCGGAGTACCACGTTGATGCTATGCTGGAGCTATGCAATACTCTCCGCCTCTACATGCATCCAACAATACCGGTACAGCAATAGTGGCAGTTTATTGATGCCCTTCTTAAAGAAATCAGCTGGACGGGAGGCAACAAATTCTTCAAAGGCATTTTGTACTGCCTCTCGGGTATTGAATTTTTTTCCCGCCATGGAGTTATCTAAGTTCTGGAAAAAGTAGTAGTCTGTAGGCGCAAGGTCTGGTGAGTAGGGCGGATGACGGAGAACTTCCAACCCCAGTCCTTGCAACTTGGAGACCGTCTACTTCGATTAATACAAATAAAAAATACATGAAAAAAATTCGTTTAATTTTTTTCATAAAAAACGGCAATTTCATAGGTAAAGACCTAATATGTAAGTGCAGTCCTCGTCAACCTTTTTGGCTGCTCTGAATATGGCCTGATCTTTATTAGGCTTATGCGTAAAATAGTGAAGAGTTTTATACAAAACAGAGTTAAAATATTATTATAAGAATCTGATATTGGCATTTTTTCCTTATGTTGTCTCGATGTTATACGTATAATCTAATACGTGCTTATACACAAATTTGTGTTCCGCGAAACTATATCGAGAGCGGTCAAAGAGTTTATTAAGGACTATACCAAACTGCATTATCTATAGTATACTTATTTTATGTTTTAATTTATTTGGTATTTATTGAACTTTGACATTGATATATTTATATCTGATACTAGCGGACCTGGCGGACGTTGTTCTGCCTTGATAATAAAAAAAATCCTAAAAGTCAACCGCAACGCCACCTACCGGGTCCAATTATCTAAACAATTCTCGGATCCACTGGAACACACACACAAAGTTTTATTAAAATCGGTCCAGCCGTTTAGGAAGAGTTCAGCGATATACACACGCACAGAAGAAATTTATATATAAAGATATTTATTTATAACACTCCCCCTCTTCGTCTCACAAAACTAGTCTAGGCTTTACGCCTGTTACTTAAACGCTGTACTTTTTATCGGAAACATTGTATATTTATAAAACTTATATATGCACATTAGAGTAAAAACTAAATTTTAATGTTTAAAATAACACCCATCGCTTCGTGCTACCCGTCTCACACATAGTATGTAACTAAATGATCCTATATGGTTATTGGAGTTATACATATAACGGATTAAACAGTATAGAATTCCATGTTGAAATTTATCCTTCTGGAAGCTTGTTGACGTTAACGTTTATTAAAAACCTAGCCGGGCCCGGCAGACGTTGTCCCGCCCTGATAATAAAAAAATCTGGGACAAATTATATACCAAAACGTTCCTCGTGAATTACTTTATCCACTGGTGAAAACCGCATAAAGATCCGTTCAGTAGTTTTTGAGTTTATCGCGAACAGACAGACAGACGCGTTAGGTGACTTTGTTTTATATTATGTAATGATACAAGCAGACAAATTAACAATTACAGCTGCATCCATTACCATAATAATACAGGACAAATAAATGTTTATAAGTACGGAATAGAGAATAGAGCTTTCGCCGGTGTTTATTAATATAACATGTTACAATCTAGTTGTGTATTTGTGTATTCGCGTCATCGTAAAACGGTTATGTTTTATATTATATACTGATTGAAATACAATGGAGGCGTAAGAATAACCCTAGACAAGAACGCTTAAGCGTTATTTGTAGAAGTTGACAACCTCCGTGTGGCAAACTATCTGTGGGAAAGTTTTGTGAGTTAATTGTAAAGTGTAGTTAATTAGTAAATAAACTAGCTCATCAAGAGCACTAACATTCTTTATAGTTTTTTTTAATGCGCTTCAAGTCTGCCCAAGATACAACTACCAGTAATCGTATTTATTTTGTTGTTCGATCGTCTACAAATAAATTATCAACAAATGGTTTAAAACATCGATCAAATTACTCTTATTAAATACGGCATCGTGTCTGCCCTGCATGTAGTAGAAATTTGAAATATACCGTGTTTATACAATGCGTGCTTGGTTACTGAAAATTCAGGCTTCTAATCTTATCCACAACAAAGTTATAGGGGGTCGAAAATGGCCTGAACTGCTTCAAGAAGAGGATTGTACGGTAGTGCCGCTATTTTAATCGACTTGGCGGGGGCACTACCGTGCCCCCAGGTAAATAATTAAATATTTCAATAAAATGACAACGTAAATCTTTAGTCATGTGTAAAACTTAATAGATATAAAACATCTATACAAATAAATAAAATTGAAGTATATGTTTATAATGTCAAAAGAACAGTTTTTTTACTAAATGAATATGAAAATGTAAACGGTAGTAAGCAAAAACGCTATTTCCAAATTGTTCTTTTTTTTTCGAACTGACTACGCTATTGACCAAGCAAGGTCTTAACAGCTTCACCGGACTACTAAGGCGAGCGCTTAAGGCACTCAGCCGATTTTATTTTGACAACTAGCTCAAGGGTGCGCGGCACACCTCGGCTTTGGCTGTTGCCTGATACATGCAATTCGCGACCTATGTGAGCTAACCTAAGGTAAAATAACTATTCATACATATATGAGTTGTTGAAACATATATGTTTACCAAGCATACATACCTCAACAACCCTTATATATATTTCGTATCGGATAATATTCCAAATTGGTCTTAGTCGGTTTGTTCCAGTCACCGAAACAATTGGATAGATTTGACGGGACTATCACAGGTAGATAACTGATATTATAAGGAGTATAGTCCGCGTCAAACTTTTTTAACGGTCTGGAGTAGATGCGCAGAACACAAATTTATGTATAAGAGGGACGCAGATGAGCTGAAAGACGAGCCAGGTTCACCCGCGTACGTACCTCGGTCCCTATTGCACTCGCGTTAACACATGTGTCCTGTCATTACTCTAGTTTCATTACAGTCGCATTCAGAATAGTTTTGTTTTTGTTAATAACATGTTATTGCTATTTTCGTTGTTTTCTTTTTCGAAAAATCAGGTATCTACGGAAGACGTTGTTTATTACAAATAATTGATTTATTATGAATGTATTTTATATACAGTAACGTTATTATAACACGCGTAATAAGCACAATATATGCTACAAGATATATCTCACAGATAATAACAAATACTGCGTACGGGGGATCATTCAATTAAAGTACGCGATCACCCAAAAGTCACCAACCATGTGATTAAATGTTATTTAGATTTAATTATAACTGATAAATACATGATATGATAAATATCTACATGAATCGTAATTCATCAAAACCTAATATATTGTACGTATAATATCGTGACAACTGAAAGATTAATAAATGTAAATGTTAAATTCTTATAATATTTTGAATTTGTTTTGTATTAACCTCTTGACTATACTATGCGCAAGATCGATCTTAAAGCTAAATTCAGAGCGGTCAAAACTACGACGCGGACTATAACTTGGGTTTAATTTTCCAAAAATAGGGTTCCGCTCTGCTATAATAAACTATGGAAGCAGTGTTCAATACCGAGCGCAACCCTACGCGAACACTGAACAAAATCTTTTAATTAAATTCCGCGCAGTCGAGATCTCGGCTAACAACTGATTGTAAATAAAACAATAAAAACGGCGTTCAACACTTTTATTAAAATCAGAGTGGATCATGAGTTCCCACCAATACTCCTTCTACAACCAGGTGGGCATTCTTTTGTCGGTGCAAACTCCGTGAGTCTCGAATTGAAATTAAGTCTCACGCAACTGACCACTAAAGTTGTAGCATTAACTCCTAATGATGCCGGAATCGGATACATATAGTTACAAGGTCTTGTAGTTCCAAGCTGCTCACACTTCCCGTTCCATAGAACATAATTGTTGATATTGCAGGGATTTTTCTCGCATACCGGTATCACAGAGTTTTGGGGTAAAACCAAGTAGGAGCCAGACGAGCACGGTCCTTGACGGAACGCAGCCCAACACTGATCGGTACTCGGATGATATATATGTGCTGAAACAAAATAAATTTTAAGGACTAATACTTCAATTTTTTCATGGCGATTATCTAACTCATGTCCATGCCAAAGGATGCCCAAATCTCATCTGTCTCATCATCTATTTTGATCATATGGAGTACCGTATCGATGTTTTCGTTGTTAACAGCAATAGACGAAGGCAATTCGTGACTTACGTTAATAAGACCACGTTACAGTTTTTTGTAAGGGCAAACCAGTTGGTTTACAGCTATAAACAGTCGACTTGGATGGTGTTTCATTGCCAAAACTAATTTAAAGACGAGCAGTACTCTGCTGAGACATTATATTCCACTTAATATAGTAGAAAATTATACTACGAAAATTTACAAGTTAAATCTATAACGTATACATGAAATTATTTTAAATGGCGCCAAAATATTATAATGAATAACAAATAAATGAAACGAGCTACATTTTAAGGCCAAAGAGTTCCATTTTCAAATGCCGTAATACGTTTTAAAATATTATTAATGTAAGTGGAGAGTTCCGGAAATTTTTATTGCACCCTATGTATCTATAGCGTAGCTTAGCTTTACAGAAGTTTTGTTTTCGAACTAACTATGCTATTGGCCTGACGCGACGAGCCTTCACAGCTTCACCGGACTACTAAAGCGAGCGTTTATGGCACTTCGCCGTTTGGCAACAAGCTCAAGGGTGCCAAAGTGGCCGAACCTCGTTTTAGGCTGTTTCCTTTTATACAACACCGCGAATCTATCTAAGCTAAAGCTAAGCTAGCTATTCATACATATATTATTGTAGGCCGGTATGATGACTACGGTTGTCGTTAGAAATTAAATATGTTGGTAATTGCTACTATTTTAGGTTGCCCTGCGCCGATCAAATAGCTACTCGTACAGTGGCGTCACTCTATCGTGCTACGGTAAACAGGACCAAATGATAATAATGAGGACTAACACTGATACAAATGCCGAATTATTAACAATAAAGTAAATATGTCCAAAATTACCTGGTTTGCAATCACATATCCAGTCATCTTTTTGGTCTCCTGGGTAATACCACTCGTTAATAGGGCACATCGCAGGGATATACACTGGTTGCCGGTTCTGTAAGAGAGTTAGACATGTGTTAATAACTCTCTGAGGACGTTAATTATTTTTAAACTCCGTAGGTAGGTTGCGAACTTATTTTTGAGAAAAATAACACGTAATAATTTGAACAAGAAGGAATGTATTTCTCATAATTAAGTTCTTGTTTCCATAAAAAATCTGTGCTTTTAGATCACGCTAAAAACATGTTTGTCCTTAAAAGTAACATAACTACTTTTTCAATATTAGCTTATAAATTTAGATTGAAATAAATTCATTATTTATCAAATAAATCGGAATACACTTAATGAAGATTGAGGTCGCGGTCATAGAAAGTAAACAAGAAATACTTTCGAAAAATTCAAAATAAAATATTTTCGTAAATTTTATTTTTACACATAAATAAATAGGTATGCGTTATTATAAACTATGGTTGGCAAATCTAGCTGTAATGTTAGTTGCATCCACGATTATTATAACAACTATACATCTCCAAATCAAATTCCAAATTAACCGTATGTTTCTTTCGACGTTTAATAGATATGGATCCGCGTAAATATGACCGGTTTCATTAAATAATTATAGTAAACTGCCTATAAAACTTAATGATTCAGGAAAAACAAATTCATTTAACGAATAATAGAATATAGTAACATAACTACTTTTTCAATATTAGCTTATAAATTTAGATTGAAATAAATTCATTATTTATCAAATAAATCGGAATACACTTAATGAATATTGAGGTCGCGGTCATAGAAAGTAAACAAGAAATACTTTCGAAAAATTCAAACTAAAATATTTTCGTAAATTTTATTTTTACACATAAATAAATAGGTATGCGTTATTATAAACTATGGTTGGCAAATCTAGCTGTAATGTTAGTTGCATCCACGATTATTATAACAACTATACATCTCCAAACCAAATTCCAAATTAACCGTATGTTTCTTTGGACGTTTAATAGATATGGATCCGCGAAAATATGACCGGTTTCATTAAATCATTATAGTAAACTGCCTATAAAAGTTAATGATTTAGGAAAAACAAATTCATCTAACGAATAATAGAATAGACCAATTTTAGAAAAAGGTATAAGTAATTACATATTTTACTCTATAGTAAAATTGTAGAATTATCGTCTATTGAAAATTATATTTGTCAAAAACTGATTAGAGAAAATATAAATAATGCAAGACAACAACACAATGAGATTATTTTTATAAACCATAGACATCTTCCCGAAGGAAGGTATGAGGCATGGCATAATCACCACGCCAACCCACAGCGCACAGTTCACACAAACACAGTTCTATATTTTCGTATATACTGTGGTACAACAAGAACATTTCCAGGGTTAAGATGTCCTCTCGATGTTTTCCTTCACCATCAGTCAACAAACAGTGTTACCAGTCTAAATTAGTAACCGTAAGTACGCGAATTTCGAAAAATACGTTGATACATGGCAGGGTTCTAACCCGGAAACATCGGATTCATATTCCACCGGTCCAACCAACAGCAAACTTAACTAGCCGTCAATACTAATTATGTATATTATTATAATCCAAGTGTAAGAAGCATCTAATGCGTTTAGCAAATAATAAATAAATATCTTCCGTGTTATTACAAAAAAGTTAAATACGTATTAAATACTTGCTATTAAAAACGTTTGGGTACTTTCGTATTAAATGTACCGAGTTCGCCGACCGCTGCCGTGGCAAGCTCGCGTTATCCCTTTTCGCAAGTCTAACCTTACCTAACCAAACAGAGATAAAAGAGCAAGATGTCGGACGTTCGGCGAACGCGGTGCATTTAATACGAAAGTACCCAAACTTTTATAAAGCAAGTACTCAATACGTATTTATCTTTTTTGTAATAACACGGCATGTATCAAGGTTAACACAGTAAAGTATTATAAAAATCAATCGGTGTAGTTTCTGAAGAAATCGTGCACATACAAACATAGTGAGGAAACAGCTTATTTAAAATCAGGTCAATATGAGACGGGACAGTAAGAAACCCTCGAGGCCAACTCAAAAGAACTCTATCTCATAGTTTTTTTTTATGTCAAAAATAGGCAAACGAACATATGGGTCACCTGTTGTTAAGTGATTACCACCGTCCATAGACACTAGCAACACCAGGGGAGTCGCAAGTGCGTTGCCAGCCTGTGTATGGAGGAGGGGTAGGGAAAGGCCCTGTAAGTTAATATTTTCAATAAAAAACATTATGTTTTTAAGTAATTTATATAACTGAAATAGGTGGACTAACTTATATCGTCTTCTATGTTGTTACAATCTACACGTATAATAAAATTGAAGTGCATTTATGTATTGCCAAAATAAGAGGTGTATACTAAATAGATATGAAAGTGTATACGATACTTATAAGAAAAAATAATAATTTATAAAATCTGACTGTTTTTACGGGCAATTGCCAAAAATGATGGAACAATTTTGACGGGATTTTCACTCGCAGATAGTTCAATTTATAGGGAATAATATTATTTTGGAGTAGTAGTTACCCGTAACTTCATCCAACATGAAATCCCTAAAAGGATTGCACCGAATTTCGCGGATACATACATCATAAAAGCTTTACTTACTATAAGATTAATATGAATATCAAAGTCCACTTTTGAATTATTTTTTTCCTCGAACTGACTATGTTATTGACCTGGCTAGGTCTCTACAGCTTCACAGTTTTGAATCCATTAGTATTCCTAGGTCTCTTATCGTCTTAACTTTTTCTGATGTCGTTTCTTCTAAAGTGTAATTGAAGATTAGGTAATTGACATTAGTAAAGGTAATTGATTCACATTTAGTTAGATTAAAATGTAGCTTGTTATTTCTACAGTAATTACCAAAACAATTCAAATCACATTGTAATTTATAACGATCACCAGGTGCTTTCACTATAAATTTTACCAGACTAGGCCCCCCTCGGCAGCTGCTCAAGCCTAGGTCCGTTCCCTCGGCGTGGATCCCTTGAGTACGTTGCTCGCGCGATACAGTGACACAAAATCTTACATCACTGCGACAACATTGCTCATGTCACCTCCACACACGTGCACGCATACACGCATACACAGGCAAGTGGAAGGGTTTTATTTTTTTTCTCTTATCAAACTGAAATAGTTTAGAATATTATCCGATACGAAATATATATAAGGGTTGTTGAGGTATGTATGCTTGGTACACATATATGTTTCAACAACTCATATATGTATGAATAGTTAGCTTAGCTTAGGTTAGCTTACATAGGTCGCGAATTGCATCCAAAGCCGAGGTGTGCCGCGCACCCTTGAGCTAGTTGTCAAAATAAAATCGGCTGAGTGCCGTAAGCGCTCGCCTTAGTAGTCCGGTGAAGGAACCTTGCTTGGTCAATAGCGTAGTCAGTTCGAAAAAAGTTTACAGCGTGGCTCTACCACCTTCATAATTATACTCGAGTATACATTTATATTGGGGTAAAGTTGTTAATACTTACCAACTATCTGTGCCTGAGTTTTAAGCAAATGAAAACGTAATAATTATTAAACAATCTTATGTCCGTTTGAGTATCTATATATAGATTACGCATATAGGATGTTTCGTGACAAATTTTTAAAACTAACAATACTTTAGTGCCAATACTATTTTTAAGCTTAATGTGTTACCATCTTCGGCCACGTAGTCACTTGTATAACATCACCTACCTACCTTCATACGGTTCATGTTGACAAAAAATCTATTTACTATATAAAACAACTATCAGTAATTTTATTAACTGTATATTATCTATCTTTAAACATGTAAATCGTCAATATTGTTAGTCCATTCTTTGAGCAAGTAAAGATACCTAATACGTCGTATAATTTATTATCACTTAGATATTTATGCTAAACATAACAAACGAGTTGCGACAACACATCGTCAACTGTTAAAGTTTTATTAATTAAGTTTTATTAAATTCGTATTATTATAGTGTAGGTTTCTTTTAAATTATTTTACAAATCCGTGAACGTAATGATGAATTCTCTTTATTATGCTGATTTGATATAATTTCTGGAGCGCCTAATCATACGGGAGGTCTCAATACAATAAAGTTCAGAATATTAATGATATTCGTCATTATTATATAGACTCATAAATGGGCTGATTAACTAAATACACATCATTATCATTAATAACTCTATTCATTTATTATTAGACTAGCTTCGTCTGCGATTTCGTCCGCGTGGAAATAGTAGAAATAGTGACTAATAGATTAATCTGAATGTATTAGGTCTAATAACTTATCTATTTTTCGCTCATACTTTAGTCGTGTCGTCATTAAAATTACAATAACTTTTACTTACAATAGATTTTAATAAAACAAAGGCTAAACGTGACTCGAAGATATACTTCATGATTTTCTTGAAAAAGGTTTTATCATGAACGTAGTACTTTAGCAGTAATGCGTGTTCAAATAAACAGACAGACAGACAGACAGACAGACATATATTTCTAAAAATATGTTTTATTACTTATTCCTAGACACCTGCAACAATTTATTTACAAAAGTCTTAACGTACAGGCAAGCTAGATTTACATTATTATTATATGTGTAGAAATAGATTTACTAAAGTATTAGAGACACCAGCCCAACTTTCGTACGTAAGTACACAATTTGAATCTATGAACGGCAGCGTCTCAAGCCTAGGTCCGATCCCTCGGCGTGGAGCCCTTGAGTGCGCTGCTCGCGCGATACAGTGACACAAAATTACATCACTGCAACAACACTACACACATCACCTCCACACACGTGCACGCTCACACGCTTACACATAAAGTGGATGGGTTTTTCTTTTTTTTCCCGTATCGAACTGTAATAGTTTAGAATCTTTTCCGATATAAAATATACATAAGAGTTGTTGAGATATGTATGCTTGGTACACATATATGTTTCAACAACTCATATATGTATGAATAGTTTAGCTTAACTTTGGTTAGCTCAGATAGGTCGCGAATTGCATGAACAGGCAACAGCCAAGCCGAGGTGTGCCGTGCACCCTTGAGCTGGTTGCCCATAACAAAATCGGCTGAGTGCCTTAAGCGCTCGCCTTAGTAGTCCGGTGAAGCTGTTAAGACCTTACTAGGTCAATAGCAAAGTCAGTTCGAGAAAAAAAAAAAAAGAATCTATGAAGATAGTCTGAAGCCCCGAACTGTGATGTCAGTACATCACATCACATGTCATAGATTATTATATCGCAGCGTGTTCCTGATGTGTTTAGAATGTTTATATAGATTACTAAACCGGTTAATAGTGTTCACGACGTAGAACAACCATAAGAACATCGAGGAAAAGTATAAATACATATTAGAATAACAATTTAGAAGACGTGAGGCACATTATTGCTTTATTATCATAACTGTGTTTTCTAAATGTTATGTCCAGGGTTATCAATGCTTTATAGTGTCTTATCGTTATAAAATAACAGCTAAATATATGAATGTAGATATTAAATTTATATGTTCTTTGTAGATATTATATTTTTATTTATAGTTTTATCGTGTTGAGGACGATTTTGAAAATAAAATACAGTCCATGATACACTGATCGTTGATGATGTAGTTTTTTTTAGGTGATTTTTTTGAAACCAGTTAAATGTTTTTTTAGTTTATTCTTTACAAATAAAAAATGAATTATTTTTCTTTATAGCCTTGGTAAGAGTACACCTACACTATTACTAGATTTGTACGTTATATGAAATTTATGAAAAAAATAATTTGAATGACCTTACTTACATCTTTGTTTTTTAAGTCTGGGTTTTCCTCCACCTCGGGAAAACCAATAACGTCTTTATCTTGTGCACGACAAGAACACACCAGAACCATTGTTATCAAAAATTTAAATAATGAACACATAATTACTATGTAATATACACTTTAATTATAAAAGAAATGACTAGTATTTATGGCAAATTAAACAAATACAGAGTATAAATAATAATAAATCTACAACACGGGCGTTTATATATAAGACCTCGGAGCAACTAGACGATAAATAAGATGCTGGGTCGGTTAAACCGGACAATCAAACTTCAAGCGAGCCAAATCAAAACAAGTTTTCGATAATAAAAAAAGCAGTCAAGTAACATTGTAAATTATTTATCTAAGGTTCGCTTTAAACAGTGGTTGAACTCTTCAATTTGGTTCGATTTAATCAGAGATGCAACAGTGCTTATTTAGCTTATTATTTATTAAAATTAAAATAAGTTAAAGGATGATTCCATTTAACTACTAGGATTTTATTGAAAAAAAAATATATAACATTTTTTGTTAATCTTGATAAGAATATAAATTGAAGTTAAATATTATAATATACTGACACTGCACTTTTACAGAACCTTTTATATATCTACAGACAAGAGTTCGATCTCGACCTTATCTGAAGTGACCATGATCTGAAGTGACCATGATCTGATGTGATGATGTGGCAGACGATAGATCACGCTTACCTAACAGATACTTATTCATTCCCATACCAAGTCCCAAGTTTTATAAGTATATAGGAAATTCACTCCTTACCTATTCATATAATAACAAAGAAGGAAATAGCTCATTACGACGAAATCTAGTCGTCCTATGTTGGAACGAGCTGGACGGATTTCGATGGTGGAACTCCTGTGGACACACTCCAAAGTGTAACCTATAAAATACTGAGGCGAGCTCCTTTACGTCGATATTCTAGACTGAGAATTCTTCTCTTCATCAGCGCATCAACATTTTAAAGTAATAAAACTAAATTATGAAATATTACTCTAATATTTCTTTCTGCGCTTAACACGTATTTGGAATCCTCCTTTGTCTTCCGTCTATATTGTGTCTATCATTACATTTTAAAAAACAAAGTGCTCTGCCACGTCGGTCTTCATGCGGTGTTCACCTGTAGATAGAGTGATTTACGAGGAAGGCTTAGATGTATAATCTGTCTACGTTTTTTATTATCAGGGGGGGACAACGTCCACCGGGCCCTATAAAACTATAAAACGTTTCTTTCTGCGTTTAACACTTATTTGGATACCTGTGTTGTATTTTTTTTATTGTAGCTCGGCAAAGTGACTTTTCTGTGCCTGATGGTAAGCACAGTACAATTCAAAAACAATGGCGACCATCGACAGACATACCGGCTGTATGTCATGCCGGCCTGCAATGTCTTCTAACTATATTGTATCTATAATACTTATATCAATCATCTTTGGGTTGAATCTCGTAAAATCTAAATCGATGTCAGCCTTCGATTGTAAGAAAAACTTTACGATAATCTTTATATATAAAATTCTTCTGTGCGTGAGTATGTCACTGAACTCCTCCTAAACGGCTGGACTGATTTTAATAAAACTTTGTGTGCGTGTTCCAGTGGATCCGAGAATGGTTTAGATTCACAATTGTACCCGGTAGGTGGCGTTGCGGTTGACTTTTAGGATTTTTTTTTATTATCAAGGCAGGACAACGTCCACCAGGTCCGCTAGTATAGGATAAAAAATATATGTTGTGTGTCTGCTTTTTTAATTATCAGTCGATCCGCAAAAGCATTTCAAACGGAACCCTAAAAGAAGTCGTGTCAAAAAATCACACGGTCATTATAAAATTGGAAACTATAGTTATTTGGCATATTGTGTATTTTATGCATTTGATAAGATGATTTAAAAAAATAAGAGACTAAAGAAGGTTTGTACCTATGCATAGAATAAAGTAAAAAAATGTTTTATTACAATTTTCTATATATCTAAGTATTAAATACTCGTATATGTTTAGTACCTTAAAGCGGTGAAGGTGCGTTGGTATGCTCCGAGGGAAAGTTAAAATACGTAAATTTCAATCCTTCATGGAATTGTTATTTCGCTTAAAAGAACATGAAGTTGCAGCCATAGCAAAATTGAATAATATTTTGTAGTGCTCACTTAGTAAGCTTTAACGTTTTAGAGTTGTTTTTTTTTTCAAAAAGTTGAGAGAACATCAGTTGGCTTCAAAACTTATAGTGGTACTACCTCGATAGATATCTCATTGTTTTTGTTAATGTGTATAAAGAAGGCCTATCGCAGGTATACTCAACCTGGGGCCCGCCGAGTCTATGTAGTTCGCCCACCCAATTATACTTTATTTTCAATTATTTTAAATTTCGTGCCCATCAGGAAAAACTATCATCGCGTAAGTTAAATAGATTCCAGATAACCCGACCGCGATGCGTTCCTTGTGATATAAGGGTTATACCAAGCTTGTTATTGAACAACCATTTTTCACTACATTAATGACGTTTTTTATTTAATGCCTAAATATTTGTAGTTTACAGCCCGCGATACCATGAGTGGAACGTGTTTGTGGTCCGTTTAAAAAAAGGTTGAGTACCACTGGTCTATCGCAATAGCTAAAATGCAAGACACTGTCACATTCCTACCCAATCCACATAGGTACTCGTGGCCACCTAATATTTTATTAGTACCGTCAGCATTACCATCAAACGAATAGTATGACGTCACAGATTTAACAAGAACAAAATACTAACCGAGAATTATTGAGGCTGGGATGAAGGTAATTTACCTGGAACAGCCGTTGATGAATATGTAAGTGTAAGAATTAGCAATTTTGCGAATAACACTACTCATCTGTATTGCTAGAGTGGTTGAACTATAGAGAGATTGATAGTTTAAAGATATAGAGAAAGTTATAGATTTAGTTAGATATAGAGAAGTTTTCTTAAAACATATTATCAATTGGTATTTATAAAATGGTAGTCTCTGACATAAATATCAAATTCTTCACACAGAAGTGACCAAAATTAGATTTACTGATAAATTTTTAGTTAGGCCTATGTGTGATTGGGAGAGGTTGGGGTTCCCTGATGTTCCGACTGGTGCAAGTGCTCACCGGACACGGTTGTTTCGGGTGGTACCTGCACCGGATCGCTCTCAGGGAGCCGACCGCCGCATGCCATGAGTGCGGCGCTGACGAGGACACCGCGCAGCACACTCTGTCTGAGTGCGCTGCGTGGGAGGGACAGCGCCGCGGTCTGAGTGCGCTGCGTGCGAGGGACAGCGCCGCGCTCTAGCTGCGGTGGTAGGGCGTGATTTGTCGCTGCCGAGCGTGGTTTCGGCGATGCTCAGCAGCGACCAGGCTTGGCGAGCGATGGCCTCCTTCTGTGAGGACGTCATCTCGCAGAAGGAGACGGCGGAGAGGGCCGGCGAGGTAAACCCTCTAAGTGACCCTCTCCGCCAACGGAGGACCGGCGGGAGGAAGCGGCGCTTTGTCCGACACCTCCCGCCACCGTAGTCGGACCTGAGGGGATGGGCCGGGGGGCTTAACTCCTCATTGCACAGGTCCGGCGGACGAGGGGGGGCAGCTGGTGTGTACCCAGTCTGCCTCTCTATAGGTAGGAGCCCGGCGGTGACCTTCCACCGGGCGGACCGTTGGGGCGGCTCTACAAGGTTGATTAGCATTGTACGATCCCTTGCCGCCCCAACAATCACGGTCTGTCGGTACACCATAGGGTTTTAGTCCGTGCGAGTCGGACATAACACATCCTCCCCCCAGGGAGGGTGGCGTATCCATAAGGGATTTCCCCACGTTAATAAAAAAAAAGGCCTATGTGTGATTGCAGACGCTGGCAGAAATAAAATATTATAGTAAGTCCCATCTTTAGGGAAAACCACAGACGGTATTGCGTATTTACGTTTCATGGAAATATTATCGACAGAGGTCTTTTGAGGATATCACTTTATTTTTAATCGTGACCAGCCGCGACGCACTGTATATATTATTATTATTTTAATTACCTTATCTTATTAATATACAGCTATAATGTAATATAATAATCTACAAATATTATAAGCCAGAGTCGTTTTTGTAAATCTATCTACTTATCTGTTACCTTAGTTGTTTTAAACTACGTAACGGATATTTATACGGTTTTCATTATAATTCAGAGAATTTATTCCGAAAGGTTTAGGTACATGTATAATAAGATATAATGTTTATTGTATTTCCATAAAATAAAAACAGGGGGGTCGTAAAGACATACGATGGTAGTGAAACTTTGATATTACAGGGGAACACTTTCATTAAAAGTACATCAAAAAGCCAACTTCACGCGGTTTTCAAAGTCACCCATCCAAGTACTGACTGCGCCAGACATTGTTTTACTTCGGTGATCGAGGAGAACCGGTGTTTTCAACACTCTACCCGACCCAGTGTTTACCCCCGACACTTTTCATCACATAAAGCGATTACCGATCAAAACTTTCATAGCCCTCCCAAAAAAGTTTCACTTCAAAAAGTTTATGTTACAATACAATTCAGTCGTGAGAGTTGTAACATGATCTTAAGAGATATATTAAAATACTATGCTACGGAGTTGTGTATCTAAAAAATATTAGGTCTTTACCTATGAAATTGCCGTTTTGTATGAAAAAATTTAAACGAATTTTTTTCATGTATTTTTATTTGTATTAATCTAAGTAATCACCCATGCAATCAATGCATCTTTGCCAACGCAGTGGCAGTTTATTGATGCCCTTCTTAAAGAAATCAGCTGGACGGGAGGCAACAAATTCTTCATTTTGTACTGCCTCTCGGGTATTGAATTTTTTTCCCGCCAAGGAGTTATCCAAATTCTGGATAATGTAGTAGTCTGTAGGCTCAAGGTCTGGTGAGTAGAGCGGATGACGGAGAACTTCCTACCCCAGCTCTTGCAACTTGGAGACCGTCTGCTGTGCAGTATGAGGTCACACGTTGTCGTGCAGGAGCAGCGCAGACGAGCGATTGACCAATGCTGGTTGGAGATGTGCCAGCATTTCAATCAATCACCACCGTCCATATACACTTGCGACACCGAGGGAGGAGCAAGTGCGTTGCCAGCCTGTTTGGGGGAGGGGAAGGGGATAGGGAGAGGATGGGAGGAGATGGGGAAAGCAGGGGAGGGGAGGGTAGGTGGGTAACCGACGCTCTCACTGACCAAACGAAACGCAACAATGCAAGAACTGTTACTTCACGTCGGTTTTCTGTGAGAGAGTGGTTCTACCCCGGACGAGCCGACCCATTCATGCTGAAACCAATAATATCTTCAGCGTGGCTCTACCACCTACAAAAAATATTGGAACACTGTATGTTACTCACGACGTCATTCGCGTGGAATTTAGCAAAATAATTAGTTCAGGCACGCGTAGGGCAAGCGCGGTACTGGATACTGCTTTGTACAGAATTCTTATAACATCAGATATCTGCCAATGAAAGTCCTAACCTGTTAACCTGCCCAACCATCTCGGATATTAACCGGTACAAACAGACAGACAAACGAAAATGAAAAAACATGTTTTTTGTCATACGTACGGAATTTTTTTGTTTGTAACGTACTATTGAGTAAAAGCTGTTGTTTTGACATTGCAATCAGACACTTAACTTTATTTATTTGTATTAATATAGATATTAAAACACTAGTCACTACACAGTGGTGGTAGAGCACGCTGAAACTATTACTAGTTTCAGCGTGAATGGGTCGGCTCGCCCGGGGTAGTAGCACCCTCTCGCAGAAAACCGACATGAAGTAACAGTGCTTGCATTGTTGCGTTTCGTTCGGTTAGTGAGAGTGCCGAAGGCCCACCTCCCCTCCCCTCTCCTCTCTTCTCTCCCTCCCCTAACCCATCCCTCCAAAGGGTGGCCACGCACTTGCAATTCCTCTGGTATTGTTAGTGTCTATGGACGGTGGTGATCACTTAACATCAGGTGACCCACCTGTTCGCTTGACACCTATGACATAAAAAAACAAAAAAAAGTACGCAAGCACCGATAGTGTTTTCCGAAAATTAGAAACTTTAATTTATATATTCACCATACTCTTTTGTCTACAACTTAAAGCAATATGAATACGTATGGTAGAAGTGAGAGATGTTAGTAACAAATAAAAAACAACAATATTAAGTGCTATTAGCAAATGAGTCGGTACATTTCAAAATTAGCTAAATCCAATTTTAATTGTTCATATGACATTTTTAATTATTTTTTTAATATATTTTTCCAGTTTTTATAAACCAAAAACGAAGTTCAAATTTTACCGTTCATAAGGTTTTTAGTTTTCTTTTTTAATGATATTCATATTTTCCATGTACAATGGAATACCCATGAATTGGTCGGCTCGCCCAGGGTATTACCAGTACCCGATCTACCGAAAACCGACATGAAGTAATAGTGCTTTTAGTGCGTGCTTTAGAGCGCCGGAGGCCCACCTCCCCTTCCCTCCCTCCCAACCTCCTCCCTGCAGGTGCCTCTCCCCCTCACACAATACCATGGAAGAATTTATTCTTTACTCCGTGCACAATACATAGGCTTCCTGTCTAAATTCAGAATCGACTCCACAGTGCACCGTTCATAGACACTAGCAACACCAGAGGAGTCTCAAGTGTGTTGCCAGCCTATGTATTGTGCACGGAGTAAAGAATAAATGCTAGTGTCTATGAACGGTGCACTGTGGAGTCGATTCTGAATTTAGACAGTAATTTTAATTTAATTAGTAATTTCTAACACAATACGAGAGTTTTTAAATTAACACTGAAATTAGAAAAATGACAAATATATTATACGAATATATAATTAAAAACAGCTACACTAAACATTTATATGCCTCATTAGCAAATAAATGATTTTGCGTTTTTGCAATGTTTTTGATGTTTATTTTGTTCGACAACTTTTATAAAAATAAATAAATAAACACAGTTTCTTAGTAGTACTGTCAAAGTTATCCATAGCAATCAAAATGACCAATATAGAATAAATATTTGATATTTTTTTAATTTATATAATTATATTTGTCGAGGGCATATATATTTATTTTGTTTCAAATAGGTAATGTATAATTAGAAACATTATCTGCGTAGAAACAAACGTTACTACAATGTTACTGTTTACGTCAACCGTGATTTTTATGTAAGTGAGATGTCAAAATGAGACTAAGGGAGTGAAAACTCGAAGAAAACAATGTGAAATCGGTGAATATTTTTATCTAAGAATGAAAAGAATTTGGTTAGAAACCTTATAAAATCGTTATCGTGATGTTTACCAAAAAATCTCACCAAGATGTTAAGAAATCGACTGTTAAAATACAAGACTCCAAAAAAGATTCTGCAACCCGACTAAAGCACTTAAAAATCGTTTTGGGTAAGAATTTTTATATTTCCGTTCTATAAAGGAAACTAGTTAATCATTTAATCTACTTTATAATTGTAAATTTATTCGAAAACAGGTGTTAAGTGTTACAAACCGTACATGCTAATTAGTGTAGAGTAACTGTACTTCCAGTCGATTCGCTTCAGCTTACCGCTGTTGTGTGTACTTTTCAACTGTATAGTTGGGCACTATATATTATATACAACTGGAAATACAATATACTTCATCATATAGTCTTATTCTTATCACTAATACAAACAAACAAACAAACAAACAAACAAACAAACAAACAAACAAACAAACAAACAAACAAACAAACAAACAAACAAACAAACAAACAAACAAACAAACAAACAAACAAACAAACAAACAAACAAACAAACAAACAAACAAACAAACAAACAAACAAACAAACAAACAAACAAACAAACAAACAAACAAACAAACAAACAAACAAACAAACAAACAAACAAACAAACAAACAAACAAACAAACAAACAAACAAACAAACAAACAAACAAACAAACAAACAAACAAACAAACAAACAAACAAACAAACAAACAAACAAACAAACAAACAAACAAACAAACAAACAAACAAACAAACAAACAAACAAACAAACAAACAAACAAACAAACAAACAAACAAACAAACAAACAAACAAACAAACAAACAAACAAACAAACAAACAAACAAACAAACAAACAAACAAACAAACAAACAAACAAACAAACAAACAAACAAACAAACAAACAAACAAACAAACAAACAAACAAACAAACAAACAAACAAACAAACAAACAAACAAACAAACAAACAAACAAACAAACAAACAAACAAACAAACAAACAAACAAACAAACAAACAAACAAACAAACAAACAAACAAACAAACAAACAAACAAACAAACAAACAAACAAACAAACAAACAAACAAACAAACAAACAAACAAACAAACAAACAAACAAACAAACAAACAAACAAACAAACAAACAAACAAACAAACAAACAAACAAACAAACAAACAAACAAACAAACAAACAAACAAACAAACAAACAAACAAACAAACAAACAAACAAACAAACAAACAAACAAACAAACAAACAAACAAACAAACAAACAAACAAACAAACAAACAAACAAACAAACAAACAAACAAACAAACAAACAAACAAACAAACAAACAAACAAACAAACAAACAAACAAACAAACAAACAAACAAACAAACAAACAAACAAACAAACAAACAAACAAACAAACAAACAAACAAACAAACAAACAAACAAACAAACAAACAAACAAACAAACAAACAAACAAACAAACAAACAAACAAACAAACAAACAAACAAACAAACAAACAAACAAACAAACAAACAAACAAACAAACAAACAAACAAACAAACAAACAAACAAACAAACAAACAAACAAACAAACAAACAAACAAACAAACAAACAAACAAACAAACAAACAAACAAACAAACAAACAAACAAACAAACAAACAAACAAACAAACAAACAAACAAACAAACAAACAAACAAACAAACAAACAAACAAACAAACAAACAAACAAACAAACAAACAAACAAACAAACAAACAAACAAACAAACAAACAAACAAACAAACAAACAAACAAACAAACAAACAAACAAACAAACAAACAAACAAACAAACAAACAAACAAACAAACAAACAAACAAACAAACAAACAAACAAACAAACAAACAAACAAACAAACAAACAAACAAACAAACAAACAAACAAACAAACAAACAAACAAACAAACAAACAAACAAACAAACAAACAAACAAACAAACAAACAAACAAACAAACAAACAAACAAACAAACAAACAAACAAACAAACAAACAAACAAACAAACAAACAAACAAACAAACAAACAAACAAACAAACAAACAAACAAACAAACAAACAAACAAACAAACAAACAAACAAACAAACAAACAAACAAACAAACAAACAAACAAACAAACAAACAAACAAACAAACAAACAAACAAACAAACAAACAAACAAACAAACAAACAAACAAACAAACAAACAAACAAACAAACAAACAAACAAACAAACAAACAAACAAACAAACAAACAAACAAACAAACAAACAAACAAACAAACAAACAAACAAACAAACAAACAAACAAACAAACAAACAAACAAACAAACAAACAAACAAACAAACAAACAAACAAACAAACAAACAAACAAACAAACAAACAAACAAACAAACAAACAAACAAACAAACAAACAAACAAACAAACAAACAAACAAACAAACAAACAAACAAACAAACAAACAAACAAACAAACAAACAAACAAACAAACAAACAAACAAACAAACAAACAAACAAACAAACAAACAAACAAACAAACAAACAAACAAACAAACAAACAAACAAACAAACAAACAAACAAACAAACAAACAAACAAACAAACAAACAAACAAACAAACAAACAAACAAACAAACAAACAAACAAACAAACAAACAAACAAACAAACAAACAAACAAACAAACAAACAAACAAACAAACAAACAAACAAACAAACAAACAAACAAACAAACAAACAAACAAACAAACAAACAAACAAACAAACAAACAAACAAACAAACAAACAAACAAACAAACAAACAAACAAACAAACAAACAAACAAACAAACAAACAAACAAACAAACAAACAAACAAACAAACAAACAAACAAACAAACAAACAAACAAACAAACAAACAAACAAACAAACAAACAAACAAACAAACAAACAAACAAACAAACAAACAAACAAACAAACAAACAAACAAACAAACAAACAAACAAACAAACAAACAAACAAACAAACAAACAAACAAACAAACAAACAAACAAACAAACAAACAAACAAACAAACAAACAAACAAACAAACAAACAAACAAACAAACAAACAAACAAACAAACAAACAAACAAACAAACAAACAAACAAACAAACAAACAAACAAACAAACAAACAAACAAACAAACAAACAAACAAACAAACAAACAAACAAACAAACAAACAAACAAACAAACAAACAAACAAACAAACAAACAAACAAACAAACAAACAAACAAACAAACAAACTCTTCAGCTTTATATATTAGTATAGAAGTATAGATTATAAAACTTTGGTAATATCTTAGACTGTTGAAACTGTGGGTTACTAAAATTTAGTTAAGGTTTTTATAAAGTCAAAGATACGGTTAAGTTAATAAATCCATAAAATTTAAATTTATATAATTTTTTTCCTTAAAGTTTATTTGTTACGTTACGTTATGATACGCTATACTATGTTATAGCGGCTCTCATATATCTGTATATTTCTTAATTTCCCAATCGAAATATTTTATGGGTGTTGTAAGACAGTTTTCATGCACACGGAATTTAAAGCAAACCATAATAATTACATAGAACGTAATATATACATATGAAAGGTGGTAGAGTCACGCTGAAGTTATT
>MU160847.1:37464-62108 GCA_015888305.1 Antheraea pernyi | reverse complement strand
CCGCAATTAAGGAGTGAAAGAGCCGCATGTGGCCCACGAGCTACGGTTTGCAGACCACTGGCCTAGACCAGGTGACAGCGACCTAGGATCTAGACACCACCAAAACGTTTGGTGCAGGTACGGAATATTATTTATTAACATGGCTTTTAAGACATGACTAAACATTTCCAAAACTGAAGCTTATAGAAGAGAGGTAAAATGTTGGAAAGCAACAATAACATAGCTAGTCACTCCCAAAAAAAGACATTCAGTAAATTAATTATTTTTATACTTATAGCGTTCGACCACAAACTAATGACTTAATGCTTTTTTTTTATAGTAACACGGCTAAGTGCCTGATGGTAAGCACAGTACCATCCAAAAACAATGGCGACCACTAAGTGACACAGTATCCATCGTCGGTCGCCACTGTCATGCCGGCCTGCGAAAAGCTGGATATGCACAGACTGATCCCGAAACGCGACCCGCAGAAGAGAAACACTATGACGGCCTTTTTCATCATGTACATGGTGGTTGCGACCCAGTCAGGCTGTAAAACCCTACCACCCCGCTAAAACGCTAAACCTAGAAGAAACTGAATCTCAAGTGCAGGGACGCACCAATAGGTGTTTAGCGACTTGTTATCAACTTGAGGGTAGCTAACCGGGCGGAGTTAGAAAAAGCCTACCAACATGCTATAGTGTCCTCCCAATGTTTTCCTTCACCAAAAGCTCCAACTCAGTTGCTAGGATTCGGACCTACGTCCATCGATGCGGTGTCCGAACACGCTATCAACTAAGCAATCATCGCTTCAAAAGAAAATTAATTTGTTTTTTTTTTATGTTTTACAGATACGCGCTTAGCCACAATACCTGATGGTAAGTGACAATGAAGCCGACGATGGATCGCGCTTACCTGCTAAATGCCTATTCACTCTACTCTTGAACACTCCCAAGTTGTATGATGATGGGAAGAAAGACGCCGGGAGTGAATTCCAGACCTTAGCCGTACGTATGATAAATAAAGTAAATCGAATCAATGAATTAATGAAGTAAATAGCTTCTTACGAATCTAATTATTATAATATTTGATTTGATGTTTCTTTGGTACTTCCCACTGGAAATGATCGGTTACTGCTACTTCTACTTGCGCTAGAACAGTTATATTATACTTATCTCGTTCCTTCATGATCCATACTCAAATCTATGTAAGATTGTAGTCTTTATGCCTTTTTAACATCATTTTATTAATTTTAACGTTTCTTATTTACATCTTCACAATATTTACCGATGGGTTCTGCCTTCGCTTTATCATTTCAAATAGTAATATTTTGCTTTTTCATTATTTTTATCATACTAGTTTCAGATTTCACTTTTTCAGGTCCATATCCCATATTAAATAATTGATTTGATGTTTCTTTGTTATTTCTGCATGGAAATGATTTTATGCTACCAGATTTGCATACAAAAACGTTTAATTTTATTAGATAAAATGGGTGCTTCAATTTATTTGCACACAGTAACGTTTTTATCGATCGAATATTGATATGTTATGTTTATATAAAAACAACTGAACTAATTTTATTCAATCGGAGAGTCGCTTGAAACTTGAATAAAATTTTATTGCTATTTAGCATCTGTTATTCTTTAAATAAAATAGTAAATTTTCGTGTTGATCATTAAAAAACAAGTTTTTTTAACAAAACAATGCAAACAAAACCAAAGTGATCCATCTAGTTTTATTATGTAGTCAAATGGCACGTGCCAATGGCACGCTCAAAAATAAAATAGGAATAGATAGATGTCTTGCGGATGTGACGGTTTTTTATTCTTATGATATACTCATTTACCCCTTATTAATTTCGTTACTATATACCAGCAATAACCCGCGGTTTCTTCTACGTTTATGTATATTAGGGTGGACCAACAAAACGCCTTTTAAATATTTCCTTGAAAATATTTCAGTTTATCATGTTTTAAGAGCCACCTCCAAAGCGTAGCTAAAAAAAAATTAAGAGGTCGATTAGTATTTAGAAAATCGTTTTTTTTTCTTAACTTTTTTTTGGACTTTTTTATATACGGATGAGAGAACATTACGTGTAGCAGAGATACGAATGTTAAGATGGATGTATGTGTAATCAGCATGGATACGTTTAGGAATTAGTATATAGGGTGAAGTTTGAAAATAGCACCGATAACACAGAAGTTAAAGGACAAATTGTTTTAATTGTATGGGCACGTCGTGAAGGGAGATGAAATCCATATAACCAGAAGAGTTTTAAACATGAAGGTGGACTGATATAGTTTTATTATGTGGTCAAATGGCACGTGCCAATGGCACGCTCAAAAATAAAATAGGAATAGATAGATGTCTTGCGGATGTGACGATTTTTTATTCTTATGATATACTCATTTACCCCTTATTAATTTCGTTACTATATACTAGCAATAGCCCGCGGTTTGTTCTACGTTTGTGTATATTAGGGTGGACCAACAAAACGCCTTTTTTTTCAAGATTCACGAAAATATTTCAGTTTATCATGTTTTAAGAGCCACCTCCAAAGCGTAGCTAAAAAAAATTAAGAGGTCGATTAGTATTTAGAAAATCGATTTTTTTTTTAACTTTTTTTTTGGACTTTTTTATATACGGATGAGAGAACATTACGCGTAGCAGAGATACCAATGTTAAGATGGATGTAAGTGTAATCAGCATGGGTAAGTTTAGGAATTAGTACATGGGGTAAAGTTTGAAAATAGCACCAGTGACACGGAAGTTAAAGGAAAATTGGTTTTCATTGTATGGGCACGTCATGAAGGGAGATGAAATCCATATAACCAGAAGAGTTTTAATCATGAAGGTGGACGGATATATGATTAGAGAATGACCAAAAAAGGTATGGTTGGATTGTGCGAAGGTTTAAATATTTAGGTAACATCTGACAGGGGACAGTGGGAGAGGAGACATGTTATGTCGACACTACTTACCTATGATTACGGCATAGAATTATGAAAGCTCTTTGAATACTCGAAGGTTCGTTACTCTATGCATTAGGGCAAGAAGATGATGACACGACATAACAGAGAACAACCGACACGTCACAACACACTTACATGAGCTAAACTTTATAACTAAGGTAGGAACTAGTTTTATCTTTATGGCACGTTTGGGAAAACTTAGTGGTTTACATAGTAACCGTTAGTCTATGGATTAGGGCAAGAAGATGATGACCACGTTACAACACGACATGACATAACAGAGAACACCCGACACGTCACAACACACTTACATGAGCTAAACTTTATAATTAAGGTAGGAACTAGTTTTATGTTTATGGCACGTTTGAGAAAAATTATTGGTTTACATAATAACTATATAAATAGTGAATGACAGATTTCACTCATGACATCGCAAACTCGAATCTATTGTTTTTTTCTTCATTTTCCCGCTTTGAGCGGTATTATTGGCAAGAGATAACGTTATGATTTCGCGTCATGACATGACATATTCTAGTAAAGCGTGACCGAGCGTATTGCACTTGCGCGGTTTGCGTTATGGCTTAATTATACGTAACGAGTACAGTGGCGAGTGTTCTCGGCCGAGTGCTAAGCCGACCAGAGTGGCGAGAGTCAATAGAAACACGATTTGTTTGCAAGATCAAGTACCCGCCTCCGCGCTTCATTTCTCTGCCCTGACAGTGACTCGCTATGCTGCTCGGCTGGTATGAACATGAACTCGACTGTTACTTGGCAACTCGTTCTCCAGTTCTATGCGCAGTTTACTTTGATTTTGTGTTTTACTAACTTAAAAGTGAACTTTCGTTTTGAAAATGGCTAATACGGGTAAATGGACTTTAGATACAACTAAATAATTGATTCAATGTTACAAACTAGACGTATGCCTCCGCAATTTCTCATCTTCCAATTACCAAAACAAGAGAAAGCGTGATGCAGCATATATTGCAATCGTAAATAAAATAAACATCAACAACTTTGGTATTGTTGGTTCGTCGGTCACTACGTATAATATAAACTGACTCGCCACTTACGAAATACATATAAACACCTACTCGTTTACCCGACTCTCTCGGTCTAGTGTCGTTTTATTGTCTCGTCCCCGTACTCGTTACGTGTAATTAAGCCATTAGACTAGCGACGCGTGGTGTAGCGGCCTGTGTACATCTAATATTGGTGTTTTGTATTCAGATTGTGCACCCCATTATATATTTAATATGATATATTTGATATGGTTATTGTTCGGAGTGTCAATAGATGTGAAAACCAGAGTAATGTTAATAATTTCAATATAAAAATTATGGTATTTAGATAATTCATACTATAATTCATTTAAAAATTCAAAAGTTATTATTGCTTTGAGTTTTCACTTCTGTAGGCTGTCCTTATGGCTGCCTCGTCTTTTTTTTATTTCACATAACGTGAGTGTTGCACTAAAATAGATAATAGTACATACAGAAAGAAGATGGTGGTAGAGCTACGCTGAAACTATTACTGGTTTCAGCATGAATGGGTCGGCTCGTCCGGGATAGTTCCACCCTCTCAGAGAAAACCGACGTGAAGTAACAGTGCTTGCATTGTTGCGTTTCGTTCGGTCAGTGAGAGCGCCGGAGGTCCACCTCCCTTCCCCGCTCCTCTCCCTCTCCCTCCCCTAACCCTTCCCCCAAAGGATGGCTACGCACTTGCAACTCCTCTGGTGTTGTTAGTGTCCATGGACGGTGGTGATCACTTAACATCAGGTGACCCACATGTCCGTTTGTCACCAATGACATAAAAAAAAAGAATTACCTACACGCGTATTACGTTAAAAGTTTGGGTATTTTCAATACTTATAATATTATCAATTGAAATCGTTTTATAATTTATGTACTTATCAATCAGTCATCATCAGCTTTAATATCTCCTAATTACAATTCACTAAACATGATCCTACGTATTAATATGTAATTATATCGAATTAATCGTTTGAAATGTCGCTTTACAAGTGATAAATACATAATTTATTTTTTTCTAAACATTTATGTCATTAATTAAATCGAGTGCGAAGTACACGTTATCTGTTTTATTTTTTCGCGGCAATTACACGGATTGTAAAACCAGTTTAATTATAATAGTTTATTTTCCATACAGTAGATTAATTGGAAAAAAACCACACAGTTTGACATTTTTTTTATATTAGCTTATTCCAGTATCCTGTGCTCGCGACTACGTCCGCGTGGCACCTAATATAAAAAACAGGACTTATAAAATCATCAGAATGTATTAAGACCATTTACTTATATTCTCTCGTACTTAATTCGCGTCGTCAATAAAATTACGATAACTTTTGATAGAACGAACCGATTTTAATGAAACCAAGGTAAAATGAGGTTTTATCGTGAACGGAGTAAGTACTTTGTGACGCAATAATGTGTGTTCAAACAAACAGACAAAGAGATAGACATTCCTAAAAATTATTGTAATTTATCTTATTAGTTCTTCCAAGAGATACCTGCAACAAATTGTTTAAAAAAAAATCTAAAAAGTACAAACACGTTAGATTTACATTCTTATTATATGAATAGCGGGCCCAGCAGACGTTGTCCCGCCCTGATTATGAAAATATCCTTGACAAATTATACTAAAACGTTCCTCATGAATCACCCTATCCATTGGTGAAAACCGCATGAAAATCCGTTCGGTAGTTTTTTAGTTTATTGCGAACAGACAGACAGACTTTGTTTTATACTATGTATAGATAGATAGTCGGATCGCATCTCTGCCGCATAGAATTTTTTTTTTTATGTCATAGGTGGCAAACGAACAGCTGGGTCACCTGATGTTAAGTGATCACCACCGTCCATGGACACTAACAACACCAGAGGGATTAGGGGTGGGACAGGGAGCGGAGGGAGGAGGGGAGGGGAGGTGGGCCTCCGGCGCTCTCACTGACCGAACGAAACGCAACAATGCAAGCACTGTTACTTCACGTCGGTTTAGTAATAGAATTAATTGTATATTGTAGTTAATACTTGTCGAATATCTTAGAAATATCGACAATCTCTCATCAGGACAAATATTGTATTACTAAATGTTGATTCAAGCTTCCATTTACTGAACCTTGTAGCTGTAGAATTTATGGGCATTAGGGGCGTTAGTTTCCAAATTCAGTGGTTTAAGGTCGCAATAGGTCTTATAATCTTATTATTAGCTATTTTTCTCTATTTCTGCATAAATGTGAAACATAGTACGTCACAACAGAATCTTGACTAATTAATAACGTTGTGCACGACACAGTGATTGGTCTAATATGTATTTCTTGAGTTGCTGAAACCTTGCCTTCACCCTTTGCTGGCAGTGATTTTTGTCTATGCCTCTGTATAAAACTTTACCGCGATCTATTCATAAGTTTACTCGTGCAAAATAACAGACAGACAGTTAATTTCTCATTTATAATATTATGGTGAGGAGATATTATTATATTACGCGATGTTATCAAAACCAATGATAAAACGTGGCTTATCAATATAGGATTATGATTATCACAGATGAAATAAAAAATCCAATAACCTTTTGATTACAAAAAATGTAAATTTGTAGTAAATAGTTCTGTAAATTAAGAAAAAAAAAACTGAAGAAACTTTTAGTTGATTACGAGATTAAATCAAATACAATCGTTGGGCACATATGCGTTTCTTGTCAGTCCTCAGAAGCAGTAATATACTATAATTGGCCTTAGGACTGCGGTCTTATTGAGGTCGGTAAAATAAGTGATTTCCTGTAGGGACTTGTGAGATCAACACAGTTCTATACATTTTAGGTATAGTAAAACATGCAAACATACTGCCACGCTCACCTTGAAGACTGATCATTAGTTGTTTACGTACCAAGTTGTATAATATGGGCAAAAAATGCAGACACTCTGTTAAGCCATATACGCCAATTAAATTTTAAGTAGTTTTTGTACTAATGTTCTTGACGTTTCAATGTTATTCAAAATCGAGAATAATTATTCGGACTTTTTGGTGGCATCTTACTGTAATGTAGTGGATTTTATATTTTATTTATAATCTCACGTTATTCGACTCTATATTTAGTAACGAGCTGTGCCCGCGACTTCGTTCGCGTGGAATCTTATATAAAACGCAGTGATTAATAAAGTCATCTGAATGTATTAAGTCAATTTACTTGTCTACTTTTCTCTCGTACTAACGCCGCGTCGTCATTAAAATTACAATAACTTTTGATAGAGTGGACTGATTTTAATAAAACTATCACTAAGTTACTCCCGAGGACAAACTTTACGTTTTGTTGAGTGTGAGTTCACTTTAGCAGTGATGCGTGTTCATACAAACAGACAGACAGATAGACAGACATCATGTTGTAGCAGTGATGTTAGATTTTGTGTCACTGTATCGCGCGAGCAGCGTACTCAAGGGTTCCACGCCGAGGGAACGGACCTAGGCTTGAGCTGCTGCCGAGGGGGGCCTAATCTGGTATGTGATAAAGCGTTTTAGGTTTTCAGTTTAGTTTACTATTTTTTATTATTGTTATTGTATTATCGTTGTTGACTGTTGCTATATCCACATGTAAATAAATAAATAAATCGAAAATAACTGTATCGTCAACATAACAACCTACCTCGACCTCCGGAGACGGAGGTAGGTCACTAATGAACAGATTGAAGAGCGAGGGCGCGAGTATGGAGCCCTGTGGTACACCTGAACGTATCGGGTGGGTCGGGGATAGTTCACCATCCACTATGAAGGAAAGTCCTATCAGTGAGATAATCGAGGATAATATGAATTAAAATCGGGTACGTGAGATTTACATAATTTATGGATGAGCCCTCCATGGCAGACTTTATCGAAGGCCTTGGCGATATCGAAGAAGAGATAGGGGCGGTGTTTTAAGTAATATAGTTCGGTTATTGTACACAGGTGAAGTGTATGGGAAATGGTACCACGGAATAGGAATTCTGAGATGCCATACTCCATGAAAAGTTCTAACAGGGGGGCCACCATCTTGTTAGAATATTGAATATATCGCAAGACACTTGTAATGTCATTACGTACTCAACTATGGCAGTAATAATCTGGATGGTTAGTTGCTAAAAATAAAATTACATATAAAAGAAAAGAATAATTATTCCCACAGCTAATATTATGACCGCAATGTCACCGCGCCTGCATTAAATTACAACTTAATACCAGTAAGATATAGTATAGCGCCATCTAATAAAACAATTAAATTATACATATACGCTGCAATTATGCAGTGCTAATTTTCGACGGGAGCCCATATGATATACAGACATTCAGTGGGTCATACTAATATAACAAATCATTGATGATCACATTGTATACCTATAGGTATAATCGCTGAACAGTTATCGTAATCCGTAAATGTTATCTCAATCTGTTATAAAGGTCACAAACTGATCACGAATATGATTTAAAAAAAATGTCTATCTATATTTCTGTATATCTAGATTGGCTTGACCGATTTGTAAAAAATCTTGCACATTGAAAATATATGTCATTCAAATTGATAGACCATACTGTATAGATATCTATATATACATAATACATATAATAGGAACGTCAACCTAACGCGTCTGTAATTTTTAGATTTTTGTAACAAAAATTGTCGCAGGTGTCTAGGAATAAGGTAGAGCTCCGTCGCCTCATATTGCGAGGCGGTTATGTTTGCAAAGGAGGCGGCGGAGAGGGAGATCAGCCAGCTCCCCTCCCGCGGTCAACGATGACCTGAGGCCGCCGTAAAAAGCGCCTGCGGGCGGCAGACGCGGGCACGTCCGTCGCTCTGGCAAAACTTCTGCACAGGCTCATGTGGTTGACGCGCATTGTGCCGATGCGCCTCCCACGAACGTCAAGGAGGGCAACTCTCGCCCTCCCCTGAGGCGTCTACGATTCTGATCCCTCGATCGCGACGAGGCCCCTGGTGAGGGGCCGACAACTGTTGGGGAGTACACGTAGTGCCAGTTCGGCACCTCCTGCTCCCCGGCCTATAGGTGATTGATAGGGTTTTAATCCATGCAAGTCGGACATACCCCACCATGCCCATAGCCGTACGGATTTCCCCAAGTTAAAAAAAGGTGTCTACGAATAAGTACAATCATTTTAAGAAATGTCTGTCATCTGTTTGTCGGTCTGTCTGTTTGCTTGGCCACGCGTCACTGCTAAACTACTGTGTTCACGATAAAACTTCAACAAGAAAGCCATAAAGCATATCCTCGAGTAACATTTAGTCTTTGTTCCATTAAAATCGGTTCACTCTATCAAGAATAATTGTAATTTTAATGACCACGCGAGAGCTACGAGAGAATAGTAGGTAAGTAAATGGACCTAATACATTCAAACGATTTAATTAATCGCCGTTTTTTTTGCATTACGTTCGCGTACGAAGTCGCGGGCACAGAAAGATAAACTTGAAAGATATATCGTTCGTAAAAAAAATGGTTTCCTAATGTATTCTTGCGACACGGAGACAATATGACTATAGTCGCCGCCAAACTTTTTGACCGCCCCAAATATAGTTGCACAGAACAGAAATTTAGGTATAAATATGTATATATGGCATGTATAATGTTAATACAACTCAAGGATGGATTAATAAATACAAATTTTAGATTTCCATAATGATATTTTAACTTTGTTTTGTATTAAAATCTTGACTATATTACGCGCAAGCCCGAACTAAAGGCTATATTCAGAGCGGCGAAATAAATTGACGAAGACTTTAAAATTCTATAATACAAATGTTTTTTTTAATATATTAATGTAGGGGCTTTTATTTCATAGAAAATATCAGCCACATTGTTCTCCAATTCTTCTAGCTCTATCATGAGAGTCGCTGATGAGGTACCATTAACAGGTCATACAGCATCTTAGCTTCACCCGAACAGGGTTCAACCAAGATGCTGTGGCAAATACCTATGTTCTAGCAACTACTTTTCATACCACTCATTACTAATGTTTTACTAAAAACAATGTTACACAACCTTACGCAAGTAGCATCTATATACATCTTTATAATTTAATAGTATATAATTATCAGAAAGCGACAAAATACTTAAATTAATTATGTAATTAACAGCCGGAAGAGATATTAATCTATACAAAAAATCAAAGGCCATAGGGACCTGAGCATAGCGGATCGGCCTCAGAAAGATATTTAAATGGTAATTAGGGTATATATAGGCACTAATAAGATATTAAGATCCTGTAAGTTACGAATTTTCGAGAAAAAAATGTAAAAAAATCTTCCGATTGTCTGAACGGATTGGTCACAATTTTTAATGTATACCAATATATTATAAAGCTGGAGGGTTTGTTTAGGAGGCAAAAGAAAAGATGTGTCACCTGATGTTAATAGATCACCACCGTCCATAGACACCAACAACACCAGCGAAAAGGCAAGTGCGTTGCCAGCCTGTGTTTGGGGAGGGGGGTATCCGGCGCTCTCACTGACCAAACGAAAAGCAACAATGTAAACACTGTTACTTCACGTCGGTTTTCTATGAGAGGGTGGTACTACGCCGGGCGGTCGGCTCGCCCGTAGTACTGTCACCCTCTCACAGAAACAACGACGTGAAATAACAATGTCGTGTTTTGTTCGGTCCCCCCCCATTCTCTTCCCCCCCTAACCCCCCCCCCCCCTGTCTGTTTGTTTGAACATGCATCACTGTTAAAGTACTTCGTTCAGGATAAAACCTATCAAAAGTTATTGTAATTTTAATGACGACGCGACTTAAGCACGAGAGAGAAGTAGATAAGTAAATGGACTTAATACATTCTGGTGATTTTATTACTCACTGTTGTTTTACTTTAGGATCCACGGACGGACTGGCTGTCACAGCTAGTATAAGAATAAAGTTCAACAAACTACCAACTACATACTAAGTCACAATCCTCTCGGCTTTCTATAAATAACAAATATACTCACGGCAGCAATCACGTTGAGAGTTGTTATGTTGTCGTCCAAAGATCCTTTACTGGTTGGATCCCATACCCAACTGTGGATTGTTCGATAACCCACGGTGCCATTGTTGGGATTCCATGTAACGTTCACGTGCTGACGCCGTTCCAAATATCGATAAGGACCTAAAATAAACCATAATATTCAAGTTGATCTCTTTATTCAAATTCTAAATTACATAAAAACTCCTTTGGCGCGTTTGAGAATAATGATGAGAGTGAATTTTCGGAATTATATAATGCGCGCGCACACCGACACCTAAAAGCAACACCATGAAGTTGGTTGGTAATTGCCTGTTAAGTTTTTTTGAGAACTGATAAACATATTCAAGGTCAATTCAAATATATTTGAATCTAGAACAGTGTATTATATCAGTGGAGATAAGAAAATGTATTCATACATAAATATATAAGTATTTGTGTGTGATTTTAAATACATATATACATTACACGGTGGTGAGACTAGTTTATTGTATGTATTCGTAAAAGTGTTTTTCTTATATAACCTTTCTAAGTAGATTTGAGGTTACTGTCAGTATGTATTATTCTTATATGTTTTTTTTAAGTGTCCGTTTTCCTACCGAACATTATCCGAGACTTTATTTACTGTATAGTCATTTCTTTCAACATCCCTTTTATTTTGTAAATTCCGTTTTCCTTTTATTTGTTTGCTTTATTTCGCTATATCGCCACATATTCCATAAAGATAAGAAGCGGTTCCTTGGTATCTTTATCCATCATTATTTTATGTAAGAGTCCGATGCCTATCTGGGAATGGAATTCTTATAAGTTGACATTATACATTATTATTATTACATTATTTTTTTGATAAATAGTTTATTCTAATTCTTTTTGATATCTTACTACTATCTACTACTACTTACTACTAATTTTTTTTTCCGAACTGACTACGCTATTGCCCAAGCAAGGTCTTAACAGCTTCACCGGACTACTAAGGCGAGCGCTTAAGGAACTCAGTCGATTTTATTTTGTCAACTAGCTCAAGGGTGCGCGGCACACCTCGGCTTTGGCTGCTGCCTGTTACATGCAATTCGCGACCTATGTGAGCTAAAATAACTATTCATACATATATGAGTTGTTGAAACATATATGTGTACCAAGCATACATACCTCAACAACCCTTATATATATTTCGTATCGGATAATATTCTAAACTATTTCAGTTTGATAAGGGAAAAAATAAAACCTATCCACTTACATGTGTAAGCGTGTATGCGTGCACGTGTGTGGAGGCGATATGTGTAATGTTGTCGCAGTGATGTAAGATTTTGTGTTACTGTATCGCGCGAGCAGCATACTCAAGGGCTCCACGCCGAGGGAACGGACCTAGGCTTGAGCTGCTGCCGAGGGGGGCCTAGTCTGGTTACTTACTTCTATCTAAGCTGCCTTTTAAAGCTTAATGTATTGTTTAAGCTTCTTACATGCGTTCATAACACACATAGGTTTTTATACCAACATATTATTAACAATGTCCAAGATTTAATGCAAGTGTACCAACCTCCAAATTAATAATTTGTACGCTAGTACTTAACAGTGTTTCGGGCAGTTGAATTTAAAAGTCAGTCTCGTTTCTAGATTTATTCTATCACCATCTATGACAGCTTCACCGTTAACATCAACTCAGATTGTATTTAAGCCTTAAAGTTCTGCATTAATTTACGAATTCCTCAGTTCTGTATCATTTCTATCCACTGCGATGTTGCGATTGATACCATTAACGTATGTGTTGGCTTATTGTAAAGCAACTCACTCAACATACGTAACAATATCCTTGCAAAAATATAAATTTACTAGCTTTTACCCGCAACTTCGGCCGCATGGTATAGTCGCCGTTTACGCATCGCACGCAGCGGAAACTCTCAAAAGCGAAAAAATTGGTGCACGGGTGCTCGATAAATGAGCTATGTAACACTGAAAGATTTTTTCAAATCGGATCAGTTGTTCCTGAGATTATCGCGTTCAAGCATACAAACTCTTCAGCTTTATAATATTAGGAGGTTTTATAACTGATGTAAATTTATCTCGTTTGTTTTCCTCCAATGGGTTATTTCTATTGATTTTAATAATGGTCTGATAAGCAAGATTCTTTACATTCGTATCAACTTGTACATAAATATGTAAAATATGTTGTTTTTATCAATTTATCTGTTAACCAGCTAATATTTGCTAAGATTTCCTATCGATTACATCTCATTAATAATTTTATTACTAACGCTCTTAAAGAATTAATTTACAATAATCTTTTCTTAATGATTACTGATTTTAAATAAGCATGTCTTACGTATTATTCCTTCAAGCTAAATTAATAGTTTAAGTTATGTGTTCTTAGTCAAATAGTTTGAAGAGTTTATTATTACTTGATGTAGAAGTCATCCATTACATGAAAGCCTGGTTTATTTCTAAAAGTGCTTGAAGAAATTCTCAACTTATTGCTATCAGATATAGACCATGATCAGCAATCGTAATGTCACGGTTTTTCTTTTAAAAAAATTCAAATCCATTTAAAAAAAAGTGTGTTGCTGATCGAAGCCGAGTTCCTAATGCGCTACTACCATGAGGGTACAACTCCAGATGTATTGTCTCAATTAACATACCCAATTGAATGGTTTAGAAACCATATTTTCAAGTGGACCTCCTATTGAAATACGGTGTCTAAAATGTCTTGTTTAATATTTTGTTTTTCTTTAAGTTTAGAGCATGGGATATAGTTTTATTTATTGCATTTTTATTATATATCGTAGCATCTACCAGAATCTATATCTATACTTAATGTTATAAAGTTGTAGAGTTTGTTTGCTTAAACACGCTAATCTCAGCAACAACTGATTCGATTTGAAAAATTCTTTCAGTGTAAGATAGCTCGTTTATACCTCTTTCCCCACTGGCTTACAACGCACTTTCAACTCCACTGGTCTTGTTAGTGTCTATGAATGGTGGTGATCACTTAGCATCACGTGACCGACCTGTTCGTTTGCCAGCTATGACATAAAAAAAAGAAAAAATAGTAAATTATTTGTTTCTCTTTAAAAAGCCGTTAAGTCGATCAATTTTAATTGAATCTGAGTAAAATCTGACTGTAACATTAATTGTTTTATTACATATCGATCTGAAGCTCGAAAAAAATGGGAAGTTGTCTTCATATATATATATATATATATATATCATATATATAGGCTATCATCACGCTAACACTAATAGGAGCGGAGCACCAGTGAAGAATGTTACAAAATCGTTTTTTTTTTCTTTTGGTTTTGGATATATATATATATATATATATGATAGCCTTCCTCTATAAACGAGCTATCTTACACTGAAAGAATTTTTCAAATCGAATCAGTTGTTGCTGAGATTAGCGTGTTTAAGCAAACAAACTCTACAACTTTATAACATTAAGTATATATATATATATAAGTATGTATATATATATATATATATCATATATATAGGCTATCATCACGCTAACACTAATAGGAGCGGAGCACCAGTGAAGAATGTTACAAAATCGTTTTTTTTTTCTTTTGGTAGCTTCCACTGCGTGTTAGCGTTAGCTCAAAGTAACTATTCCACGCGTACGATATCGTTGAATATCGTTCAGAAGCTAGTGTAAAATAAAAGACTTACCGATCTCTTCGAAGTGTGGCTTTTCATGAGGGAACTTATCGACGTTTGTCCAGTTGAACATGTAGATGTCAAAGTAGATTGGCACTCCAGGAGACACCCAGTTGTGGTACGACCGGGAGTTTGGCTTTAGTTCCAATTGCTGCGGAAAAAAGGTATGTCTGAGCATAATATATTTATTTGATATATATTTGACATTTATTCTTACACAAGTTCAGAGAGTACTAACGAATTTTTCGGAATTCGCATACATTTACCAATCCATACTGGTAATACTATCGGCTAACGATGAAGGAAAACATCGTGAGGAATCCTCAACCTGAGAGATGTTCTTGTAGTACTATCGCATGTTGGAAAACAGAACTGTGGATTTCTCGTAGTTTAAAATCGCTAATGCGTCGTGGGTGGCGTGGTTAGCCTATACCTTCCTTAGGCAAGAGGCCTATAGCCCTTCAATGTGTATCTCTTACAGGCTGATGATGATGTTCAGAGATGCGAATTTGTTGTGAGGATCAATACAGTGTAAATTAATATTGATTTCTAATCGCAACCACCATATAATTATAAATCCAATTATAATAACGCTCTTCGGTGTAAGATATCATATATGAAGTAATATTATAAATGCGAAAGTGTATTTGTTTGTTTCGTTTTTTTAAACTACGCTATTGGCTTGGTAGGTCTTCACAGCTACACCGGACCACTAAGGCGAGCGCTTAAGGCACTCAGTCGATTTTATTTGACGATAAGCACGTTGTACAGCACACCTCGGCTCGGTCTGTTGTCTAAATCGCGAATATGACTAAGCTAAGCTATTCATACATACTATACTATATTCATACATTCATACATGTAAAAGTTTGTGAATCATACAATTAGCACTGAAAATAACGCCATAACTCTTTGCATACACTTGTATACCAAATTACTTATACAATAATGCAGAAATAACCGCGAGCTAAATGTGTTTTTTATTATAAACCTAATAAAATGCAATATAGAAGCATGTGGGTCAGAACATTCTATATGGAATTTTTTATCATATTTAGCGAAACCTGCTTATATGTTTACTATTTCAAGGAAATCAGCCCCTTAATTACTTATTTCACAATAATTAAGCGAGAAACAGCTACCAACATTTTTAGATTATATATTAGCAATAGTGTATGTATTATTTATAGACTTTTTCTTAGGTCTAAATTAGTATTATATTTAGAGAGGTAATACTGTTTTTGGTAAGCAAAATGAAAATCAAACGACTTTATTTAATTTCGGTTCTGAGAAGATGATTATGAACTTCAAAACTATCACCGGTTTGGAGAACACCCCAGCCATCAAGAAGAAAGAAACTTGATCTGGTATATCTTTTCATTATACACATTTTTACAAACATGGATAAGTTACAATCGTTTTTGACGGATGTACAGAGAGGGGAGTCATTTTTAAACATCACCATCGTTCATATATTCATCCACCTTATAAGAATAGCCTTTAGACATTAAACTCCACTTGACATAGTGTTTGAACTTACTATCTGGTAAATCAGTAATGTGTTGTGGGATTTTGTTGGTCTTAGAGAGCCTGAAACATGGAGTGACCAATTTGTCAATGTTTCTAGTACTTAAATCATGACGCTCATTTAAGTTATCTGATTTATTTATTGCTTATCTAAGTTTTTGCAGGCATACATTATAATCTAATGGATTATAAAGAATATATCAGGAGGGCAGAGTTAAGATACCGAATTCCTGAAACATAATCTTCAGCGATTCGCGAGGCTCCATATTATAAATTGCACGAGCTGCCAGTTTTTTAGTAGTAACACATAATTTGAACTTGCCACTTTGAAGTAAATTTTTAATCATCGCTCTGTTCTTACAAATACTTAGATAATTAAGGAACTGCTTCATTCTATCAAAATATGTTTGTTCGTCTCCATTACCCGCCCAATTCGTAACTCGTAAATGAAATTTTAATAAAACACACGATATAATCAATTTTTATGTTATAATTAATTAAGTAAAAGGACAAACATTCGGACATACATACTTGAATATTAATAACACCTAACAGTAAGATCACAAAAATGATATATTAATGAACGAATAAGTATAGTATCCTTCTTCATTGGTCAAGGTAAAACGACTATGTTTTTTTCCCAAACTTATTTTAATATCAACATAATAAATAGCATAATTTGAAAAGTAATTTGAAATAATAATCAAATCAAAACAAAATTAATCTACATAATTACATAAAAATACAATTCAATACATCGAGTTAAATGTAAATCTAGAGATTAAAATGGGCATACTAATTTGAATATCTAGACAAAAAATAAAAGCAAAAAAGAACCGCACAGAATTCGAATTTTGGTTATGTAAATCGTGAATTAATATTAAAATGTGTAATAAAAATTAAAAACATTAAGTATATATATATATATAAGTATGTATATATATATATATATATCATATATATAGGCTATCATCACGCTAACACTAATAGGAGCGGAGCACCAGTGAAGAATGTTACAAAATCGTTTTTTTTTTCTTTTGGTAGCTTCCACTGCGTGTTAGCGTTAGCTCAAAGTAACTATTCCACGCGTACGATATCGTTGAATATCGTTCAGAAGCTAGTGTAAAATAAAAGACTTACCGATCTCTTCGAAGTGTGGCTTTTCATGAGGGAACTTATCGACGTTTGTCCAGTTGAACATGTAGATGTCAAAGTAGATTGGCACTCCAGGAGACACCCAGTTGTGGTACGACCGGGAGTTTGGCTTTAGTTCCAATTGCTGCGGAAAAAAGGTATGTCTGAGCATAATATATTTATTTGATATATATTTGACATTTATTCTTACACAAGTTCAGAGAGTACTAACGAATTTTTCGGAATTCGCATACATTTACCAATCCATACTGGTAATACTATCGGCTAACGATGAAGGAAAACATCGTGAGGAATCCTCAACCTGAGAGATGTTCTTGTAGTACTATCGCATGTTGGAAAACAGAACTGTGGATTTCTCGTAGTTTAAAATCGCTAATGCGTCGTGGGTGGCGTGGTTAGCCTATACCTTCCTTAGGCAAGAGGCCTATAGCCCTTCAATGTGTATCTCTTACAGGCTGATGATGATGTTCAGAGATGCGAATTTGTTGTGAGGATCAATACAGTGTAAATTAATATTGATTTCTAATCGCAACCACCATATAATTATAAATCCAATTATAATAACGCTCTTCGGTGTAAGATATCATATATGAAGTAATATTATAAATGCGAAAGTGTATTTGTTTGTTTCGTTTTTTTAAACTACGCTATTGGCTTGGTAGGTCTTCACAGCTACACCGGACCACTAAGGCGAGCGCTTAAGGCACTCAGTCGATTTTATTTGACGATAAGCACGTTGTACAGCACACCTCGGCTCGGTCTGTTGTCTAAATCGCGAATATGACTAAGCTAAGCTATTCATACATACTATACTATATTCATACATTCATACATGTAAAAGTTTGTGAATCATACAATTAGCACTGAAAATAACGCCATAACTCTTTGCATACACTTGTATACCAAATTACTTATACAATAATGCAGAAATAACCGCGAGCTAAATGTGTTTTTTATTATAAACCTAATAAAATGCAATATAGAAGCATGTGGGTCAGAACATTCTATATGGAATTTTTTATCATATTTAGCGAAACCTGCTTATATGTTTACTATTTCAAGGAAATCAGCCCCTTAATTACTTATTTCACAATAATTAAGCGAGAAACAGCTACCAACATTTTTAGATTATATATTAGCAATAGTGTATGTATTATTTATAGACTTTTTCTTAGGTCTAAATTAGTATTATATTTAGACAGGTAATACTGTTTTTGGTAAGCAAAATGAAAATCAAACGACTTTATTTAATTTCGGTTCTGAGAAGATGATTATGAACTTCAAAACTATCACCGGTTTGGAGAACACCCCAGCCATCAAGAAGAAAGAAACTTGATCTGGTATATCTTTTCATTATACACATTTTTACAAACATGGATAAGTTACAATCGTTTTTGACGGATGTACAGAGAGGGGAGTCATTTTTAAACATCACCATCGTTCATATATTCATCCACCTTATAAGACTAGCCTTTAGACATTAAACCCCACTTGACATAGTGTTTGAACTTACTATCTGGTAAATCAGTAATGTGTTGTGGGATTTTGTTGGTCTTAGAGAGCCTGAAACATGGAGTGACCAATTTGTCAATATTTCTAGTACTTAAATTATGACGCTCATTTAAGTTATCTTATTTATTTATTGTTTATCTAAGTTTTTGCAGACATTCTTTATTATCTAATAGATTATAAAGAATATATTAGGAGGGCAGAGTTAAGATACCGAATTCCTGAAACATAATCTTCAGCGATTCGCGAGGCTCCATATTATAAATTGCACGAGCTGCCAGTTTTTTAGTAGTAACACATAATTTGAACTTGCCACTTTGAAGTAAATTTTTAATCATCGCTCTGTTCTTACAAATTCTTAGATAATTAAGGAACTGCTTCATTCTATCAAAATATGTTTGTTCGTCTCCATTACCCGCCCAATTCGTAACTCGTAAATGAAATTTTAATAAAACACACGATATAATCAATTTTTATGTTATAATTAATTAAGTAAAAGGACAAACATTCGGACATACATACTTGAATATTAATAACACCTAACAGTAAGATCACAAAAATGATATATTAATGAACGAATAAGTATAGTATCCTTCTTCATTGGTCAAGGTAAAACGACTATGTTTTTTTCCCAAACTTATTTTAATATCAACATAATAAATAGCATAATTTGAAAAGTAATTTGAAATAATAATCAAATCAAAACAAAATTAATCTACATAATTACATAAAAATACAATTCAATACATCGAGTTAAATGTAAATCTAGAGATTAAAATGGGCATACTAATTTGAATATCTAGACAAAAAATAAAAGCAAAAAAGAACCGCACAGAATTTGAATTTTGGTTATGTAAATCGTGAATTAATATTAAAATGTGTAATAAAAATTAAAATATGCAATAAAAAAAAATACCTGAAGATATTTTTTTAAATTCGCATATACAATAAATTAAATATTTGCAAATTTACATCCGCATTTCTGCAGACGATGACTTTTGGAAAAACGATAAACAAATTCATTCATAAAACAAAAAAAAATGCGCTTTAACCTTTACGCGCGCTTATTGCGAAACATTTTTTATTCAATAGCTCATTTCATTTTACATATCTATTCATCTAATAACAATGTAAATCTAACGTGTCGATGCTTTTTTAGATTTAAAGCGTTTTTGGTAATGTCTGTCTGTCTGTTTGTGTGAACACGCATCACTGCTAAAGTACTGTAATTCGAGTAACATTTAGTTTTGATTTCATTAAAACCATTAAAAAGTTATTGTAACTTTAATGACGACGCGACTTACGAGAGAAAGGTAGATAAGTAAATGGACATAATACATTCGAATGATTTTATGTTTGTACGCTTTTTTTTTTTAAATTTTGTTATATAATTTTTTCTAAAGGATCTCGAATCCATTTATTAAATTATTTGTTATCTTTTTTTCGAACTGATGAACTTTGTTGGCCTGATGGGCCTTAACAGCTCCACCGGACAGCTGAGAGCCTTAAGCGCTCGCCTTAGTAGTCCGGTGAAGATGTTAAGACCTTGCTATGTCAATAACAAATAAAAAAAGCTACACCGAACTAACGAGGCGAGCGTTTATGACGCTCAGCCGCTAGGGAGCAAGATCAAGGGTGCCAAATGGCCGCTTAGGCTGCTGTCTTGGATGCAACATTCCGAATATTACTAAGCTAAACTACTTAAGCAAATCAGTTAATCATGATTACATACGTTTAAAAAAGAAAGTAGATAAAGATATTAAGAGATCTATGTTCAGATTTATTTCATTAAAAGAAAGATCGGATCTCATTCTCTTCGCAGTTATTAGTTAATATAATATCTGTATTTAATCTCTTGTTTTAATGAAATAACTGTGTTTAAGATTTCAATTACTTAGTCATTCTTTAGGATATAGCTATTACTAGCGAGCTCGGCGAACGTTCGCCCGCCCTGATGATAAAAAAACCTTCCTCATGAATCACTTTATATACTGGTGAAACATGAAAATCCGTTCAGTAGTTTTTGAGTTTATCACGAACAGATAGACAGACGTGATAGAAGAATTTGTTGTAATGCTGTCGTAGTGTTACCCTTGTCAATATTTCGAATAAATAAATAAAAAATACTCAAGGCCTACATTTCGTATTTATCTTCCTAAAATATATAAAATAAACGTCTTTTTGTTGGTCCGTTTGTATAATTCTAAAACCACCGAACCAATTCACATTATTATTTCTATCAATCATAGGTATATTATCTATATGATGTTTATATATTACACACATAAATGCTAATTTTGCCGAATGGGATTTATCATCAAAAATGTATTTGGAACCCATAATATAATCTCCTCAATGCTCATCGACGCTATAATTATGAAGCCAACTAATTAAATTTTCAAGCTTTATTTAGATTTATTTGTCGCAAATACTTATAATTAATGTCGTGTTCATCTAGGTATACATTTGCCACAAGTATTGATTGCATTATCATAGTGTAAATATATATATGTATATTTTATATTAAAATGTTATATTTATACTATAAATAAGTTTATATAATTTTATTTAGACACTAAATTTCTATTAAGGTGCAATGCTGCTTCGGGTAGCATGGTAGTTATGCAAGCATTGCCTTTGCTCAGGGAGCTATGTAGTTCTCATAACAATATAATATAGATTTATCAAGAAATTACAAGCCCAACATCCATCTAATTTTAAATTTAAAATAAATAAAATAGCACAGGTTACTCCTTACAACTGCAATGATCTGCCGGTGGAAAGTCAGTCAAAATCGGTCCAAACGTTATGGAGATTAGCTCCAAAAAATAGACAGACAGACAACAATTTTTGGAATTGGTTTGTTTTGTAAAATCCTTATAAACTTTCATATCTATTTCGTTCAAAACTGTTATTTTGACATTACAAACTAACACTTGAATTTTTCTATGTATATATCAAAGTGCAGTCTTAAAACTTCCTAATTTAGTAGAAATCAAATAATTGATCTCTCTTTATAATAGAAATATATTCCACTCTTTATATTTTCATTCAATATTGTATACAATATACATACTATGTAATTGTAATTATTCGCCGTAATTCCATGTTTTTAAAATAAAATTAATTTGAAATTAGAATTCTTAGCCAAACAAAAATTATTTTGATTTGAAATGGCCAGTACTGCAGAACAGCAATTTCATAGGTAAAGACCTATTATATAGAATAATTCATGAGGTTAGAAACAATAAGTAACAATACAGTGTATTGCAACAGTTTATCAAAAGTAGTAAATATTAACAGACGTAATAAATTATACAAAGTAGCCGTATCTACACTATTAAGCAAACTAATTGAACACAACATGCAAAATATTAATTTTAATGGGATTAATTATTTTTCTCAGTCAATCGTGATCGTATATATACTTATATATAAATTAAAAATGCAAGTGTGAGATTTTTGTTTATTACCAATGATATTATAAATAAAAGTGTAGATACGTTTACTACTACCTGACATTTTGACAAAACAAATGACACGATAACGCATACATACGTAAAGTAATATTGTAACACCACACTGTCTTAGATAAAATGTGGAAGTAAGATGGCATGTTCCAAATACCGGTGGTGAAAAAGAAATAGTTACACGTTGCTTAGATCTACCCGTCAAAAATAAAGAATAATCAAAACAGAGAAGATGTCTTTATTTGTAACGTGGTATAAGAGAATAATAAGGGAATGAGTATGCAATTGTATTATGACAATTTAATTTATATAAACTTAATATCAACATAATAAATAGCATAATTTGAAAAGTAATTTGAAATAATAATCAAATCAAAACAAAATTAATCTACATAATTACATAAAAATACAATTCAATACATCGAGTTAAATGTAAATCTAGAGATTAAAATGGGCATACTAATTTGAATATCTAGACAAAAAATAAAAGCAAAAAAGAACCGCACAGAATTTGAATTTTGGTTATGTAAATCGTGAATTAATATTAAAATGTGTAATAAAAATTAAAATATGCAATAAAAAAAAATACCTGAAGATATTTTTTTAAATTCGCATATACAATAAATTAAATATTTGCAAATTTACATCCGCATTTCTGCAGACGATGACTTTTGGAAAAACGATAAACAAATTCATTCATAAAACAAAAAAAAATGCGCTTTAACCTTTACGCGCGCTTATTGCGAAACATTTTTTATTCTATATCTCATTTCATTTTACATATCTATTCATCTAATAACAATGTAAATCTAACGTGTCGATGCTTTTTTAGATTTAAAGCGTTTTTGGTAATGTCTGTCTGTCTGTTTGTATGAACACGCATCACTGCTAAAGTACTGTAACTCGAGTAACATTTAGTTTTGGTTTCATTAAAACCATTAAAAAGTTATTGTAACTTTAATGACGACGCGACTTACGAGAGAAAAGTAGATAAGTTAATGGACATAATACATTCGAATGATTTTATGAGTCACCCCTTTCTTTTCCATTAGGTTCCAAACGGACGGAGTCGCGGGTACAACTAGTGTTTTAATAAATTTGTAATTTATGTTTGTACGTAATTTTTTTTTAAATTTTGTTATATAATCGTTTCTAAAGGATCTCGAGTTTCACATTTATTAAATTATTTGTTATCTTTTTTTCGAACTGATGAACTTTGTTGGCCTGATGGGCCTTAACAGCTCCACCGGACAGCTGAGAGCCTTAAGCGCTCGCCTTAGTAGTCCGGTGAAGATGTTAAGACCTTGCTATGTCAATAGCAAATAAAAAAAGCTACACCGAACTAACGAGGCGAGCGTTTATGACGCTCAGCCGCTAGGGAGCAAGATCAAGGGTGCCAAATGGCCGTTTAGGCTGTTGTCTTGGATGCAACATTCCGAATATTACTAAGCTAAACTACTTAAGCAAATCAGTTAATCATGATTACATACGTTTAAAAAAGAAAGTAGATAAAGATATTAAGAGATCTATGTTCAGATTTATTTCATTAAAAGAAAGATCGGATCTCATTCTCTTCGCAGTTATTAGTTAATATAATATCTGTATTTAATCTCTTGTTTTAATGAAATAACTGTGTTTAAGATTTCAATTACTTAGTCATTCTTTAGGATATAGCTATTACTAGCGAGCTCGGCGAACGTTCGCCCGCCCTGATGATAAAAAAACCTTCCTCATGAATCACTTTATATACTGGTGAAACATGAAAATCCGTTCAGTAGTTTTTGAGTTTATCGCGAACAGATAGACAGACGTGATAGAAGAATTTGTTTCATAATATGTTGTAATGCTGTCGTAGTGTTAACCTTGTCAATGTTTCGAATAAATAAATAAAAAATACTCAAGGCCTAAATTTCGTATTTATCTTCTTAAAATATATAAAATAAACGTCTTTTTGTTGGTCCGTTTGTATAATTCTAAAACCATCGAACCAATTGACATTATTGTTTCTATAAATCATAGGTATATTCTCTGGTCAGATTTTAGTATATCTACATTTTATAATATTAGGTATTTACCTATGAAATTGCCGTTTTGTATGAAAAAATTTAAACGAATTTTTTCCATGTATTTTTTATTTGTATTAATCGAAGTAATCACCCATGCAATCAATGCATCTTTGCCAACGCAGTGGCAGTTTATTGATGCCCTTCTTAAAGAAATCAGCTGGACGGGAGGCAACAAATTCTTCAAAGGCATTTTGTACTGCCTCTCGGCTATTGAATTTTTTTCCCGCCAAGGAGTTATCCAAATTCTGAAAAAACTAGTAGTCTGTAGGCGCAAGGTCTGGTGAGTAAGGCGGATGACGGAGAACTTCCAACCCCAGTTCT